>JAQRGA010000424.1:0-64787 GCA_029237695.1 Conchocele bisecta | reverse complement strand
AATGGTTTTTAGTTGTGAAATGATAATACCATACCAGCTATAGAAAAAGTATTGCATTCTAGACAAAATAGAATTAATTTTTATTTAAATAAATTCTTTTTGCCACAGCCCCATTTTTTCAGGTGACCATAGATACAACAGGGTTCAGAAATATGAGACACACCATGTGATTTTGTACCTTCGGACATCTGCGTAATTTCATTAAACACATTAAATACGGCTTAATACAAACATTTTCATAAATAAAGTCAAAAGTTGACAAACTTTTCAGGGTACATGCGGAATATATTTTGTTCAACTTTTGACGGAATTTACGGAAAATATTGTAAATAATATAAACGTATTTCATGAAATTCTGCAGATGTCCGAAGGTACAAAATCACATGGCAAATAATAAGACGTCCATAATTTCCTTTTTTGTTTACTAATCTGTTTCATCAATTGCTGCGCATATCTGAGACCCAAAACCTTTGAAAACATCACATTTCTTCAACATTTTCCATGATATATGTATAACATATATGTGAATACTGCCTTGTTACTGTATCCTATACGGTACGGCACATGGAATGGCCAAGTCGGCCATCTGTGTGTGTTACAGTTTCACCTGTTCTGCCGTTTAACAAAGAACTCAAAATGTGAAGTAGAACACATGACATAATGTAGCTAATCACATGTAGAACAGCCAGGAGAACGGACTCCTATCGATTATATTACACCAAACTGTAAAATATGTCAGGTTTGGTGACAGGTTTGTGCCTGTGTTTTTTATAATATAAAGCACCATTATAAATACCCTCATACACAGAAAATTGCACAGTGTATCTATTTTACCTGGCCAACCACACAACACATACAATATATACCCACTATTGTACTCTGTTATTAGCTATCAAATCCAGTGATGTGTAAGCAGTTACCTAAGTGTATTGTCCCTGGTCTACTCACCTACTATGCGAGTAAATATGACTTTACCTATGGGTAACGTGTACACTAACAATAGGCTGTGCATCAGATTGAAACGTTTACACATCAACATTTATTCAGAGACTGATGGGAGAAATTCTTAGACATCTCATCTTTCGTACAGTTTGCTGGCATAATATGTACAGCTTGTCATTGTCGTATCTGTCTTATTATGTATTGCACCAAAGTTTATTTGGTTTACTGTCACAGTTATATTGTTTGCTGCATGTTTAAAACGCACGAAGTGGTGAACCTGTAAGATGGCGGCATGTACATACAAAGATGGCGGAGATGCCAACACAATGCTCCATATAGTATACAATAACAAGACAATATTCACATATGATATATACATATATCACATCACTCTTATGAAGCAATTATGATTGAATCCAAGTGTATATATCTATAACCTAATTCCTTAACCCGTTCAACACCACAGGCCTGTACAGTGGCATTAGCAAAAAGTGTATATCCAGACGAGCCGGCTCGTGACGAGCCGTCTCATCAGAATCTGCACTTCTTGCAAGTCATTTTCATATTTTTGAGAATAGACACCTCTTTTCATTAATGGACTAGTCGGAAAATCAGTTTGACAATTGGATTGGCTGCAAAATAAATGTATGAAACACCATTCCAGTTGCTTAGGGGTGAAAGGGTTAAAGCTAAAGCCACCTATAAGTAGGGGTCATTGAACCTGAACAAACGCCCCAAAGATTTCCCACAATCGACGGCTAATGCGAACTTCGTTATACATTTTAGTTGTAAACTTACGAACTTCTTAGTCGTACGTAGCTTTGTGAAACGGGCCCCAGGAATGGATTTGTTATATTAATATTCCGCCCAGCCCCACTGTGGGTATACATGTAGTACGTCATGGGCACCTGCTATTTGGATGGGGTGCTAAACATATTACAATTACATGAACAACTGCAGATCCTAATGAGATATCATTGTTTAAGTCACTTCGCCGTCATCAGAATGTTTGACCAAACTAAAACTATTTGGTTGTATACTCATATATCGTAATATATTGGTGGGCCCGTAAAAGCTAAAATATAACAATAAAATGAAACCATAGTTTTTTTCTGTTTACGGGGTCCGTGGACAATACTTTTAACCAATACAACCAATATCGACAGATATATCGCACGACTTTAGGTAACTGACCGAACTACGTAGCCTGGTGACCATCTACTGTTTGTTAGAACCATGACTGGTGTTCCACGCACGCACGCACGCACGCACACACACACACACACACACACCACTAAAGCACGGCTCTATCTGTAATGTAAAGACTATCGAGTATACATATATCTGCATAGTGAGAACTACATGTGGTAATGTTTAACACTGGTGGAATAGTTACACCGTTATTTTATAATTATTTAACTCCTATGAAAATCATTTTGTGCCTAACAGATGGGACCCCACCTTTAATATACACGCACAACTATAAATTAATGAAGCCCAAACCCGTCACTTACCTGCGCTCGATGTTACTTTAACAGACAGTCGTGTAGCCAGTAAATCGCAGGAACGGCCGCTTATTCCGTCACTTTTATCATCAGACAAACGCAAGAAAGCGAGTATGTTACGAATGCGGGATAACTTTCATGAAACACCGATCTGGAAGTGAATATATTCGCCGTCGAGTTTAAACACGATATGTGTCTTTCACGCCTGGTTACGTATCCTTTTATTAAGGAGTCACATTTCACATAGGTGTATGCAGTAACCTGTTTTTCCACATTCTTACTGAAAGTTATAAATATAAAATACCAATAGAAAGGCACGCGAAAAATAAACCTGTCGAATATCCGATACGGCGTGACGCCATGTTTTACACAATACGTGTTTACAATATATTTTCTTTAATATATGTCTAATGGAATATACGGAAGCCCATTAGGGCCACTTCACTTTTTTATCTTTTCTTGAATTTTCGAGATCTTTTCTTGAATTTTCAAGTTCTTTTCTTGAATTTTCAAGATCTTTTCTTGAAAATTCAAGAAAAGATCTTGAAAATTCAAGAAAAGATCTTGAATATTCAAGAAAAGAACTTGAAAATTCAAGAAAACATCTTGAATAAATGGAAATTAAAAAAAAGTGAAGTGGCCCTAATGGGCTTCCGTAGTAATAGCATACTTTTATGAAATATACCGCAGCAGATGCGGTATACGTTGCCGTTCATTCAATTTGTATAGGTGGCTTTAATGGCATGGTTCTGTCGTTTTGACGAAGAATGCGTTACCGTAAATGTAAATCAAAGTACTGAAAGTACTGAGCTGCGAGCCCAGCTGAAATGGGTGGTAAACAGTGATTTAGTATATTCTCCTTTAAATATTTCAAATAGAGTAATTGTTGTAAATGGTGTTATGGGAAACTGTATAACACTCGACATATTTTGTATGTGGAGAGGGGAAGAAGCTGTATAGAACCAGGAAGAATCCAGTAAGGCTTAGCATTTGTTTTGTATGCATTACATACACATCTGCATAAGTAACAACATGTAATTAACTAGAGAAATGTAATATTGTTCCACTTGTGTGATACACATATCATCAGCAAATCATTTGTTCAGTCGGTGTTTGCAGCAGAGATAAATGGATGCCTATTAAGATGCAATTAATATAGCCAATACAGTCCATAGTAAGTGCAGCAACAAAACGTTTTAATAAATGGCACCACTTTGCACTGATACAGTAACAAAAACAGACGGATCAGCATGATTGTTAAGCGTAAGATAATCTGCCACGATGTGACAAAGGTCCCTACAAAAGATGACAACCAGCCTATCCCAACCAGGAGCATCGTATATTCAATTCCGCATGAGCTCTGAAATTTTTATAAATTTTCGGCATCATTTAAGGAAAATATGACTGATTTTCGAAATCAATATCGGCGAAATACGGCGATGCGATAAGGGTGGTAATTCCATAGCCGCGCTCAATTATTGCAAGTGAAAGTGTACGCTATTACCACTCATTCGAAACATGCCGACGTGACGATTCAAATGAGTGAACCATCTAGACGACACGGTTCAAATGAGTGGTAACAGTATATTTTATCAATTTTCGACATCATTTACATGACCTTGACCTTTTGTACCTTCATATTTCTGCGGAAACATTTAGCCATTGTTTGCATCAAAAAGTTTGTACACGTTTCTTCATCATGATATAACTTTAATATTACTTAACGAATTGCTTCAATGTTTGGACACTTGATACATGTGATCATTCGAAACAACCTCATGCCGCCATTAACATGACCTTGACCATTTTATCTTCACATTTTTGCGGAAACACTTGGCCATTTTTTGCATCTAAAAGTTTGTACAAGTTTCTTCATCATCGTACGACATTACTATTACTTGATCGTTTCAATATTTGGACAATTGATACATGTAAGCATTTGGAACACACTCATGCTGCCATTAACATGACCGTGACCTTTTCTGGCCTTCGCATGGCTGTGGAAACACTTTGTCATTTTCCGTGTTTTAAGCAGGCACTTCTCTGACGGTTTTTGTGATGCTAACTTTAGCACATGCCCATGATCATGTTACGGTCAAATGCCGCAGCAGGCGCGAAACTGCGTCTGTGGTGGAATTATTGTCTTACACTTATTCATTTGTGGCGGAAAAATGGGTCATATGGGTTTTGTGACCGAGTGTAGATCCAGATCAGCCTGTGCGTACGCACAGTCTGATCAGGATCTGCACTGTTCGTGATCCCATCAATGAAACAACCGGCATGTGTCTAACAATATAGCTCGTCATCAGGCTACACGAGTGTGCTACTTGATCAGGAGCTACACTGCTCACAAATCCCATAAGCCCCATTTCTCCAGTCCCAGCCACATTTCAGTCACAGAGTGTGTCAATAATGTCAAGGTCAATGTCACAGTTCATGACACAAGCGCAGCCTGGCATCAGTTACATTGATTTATAACGTTTAATGGTCATTGGTTGATTGATTGGTGATTGATTGATTGGTTTTGTTTGTTTGTGTTTGGGGTTAAACGGCGTATCAACAGCTAAGGTCATTTTAAGACAAGGTCAATGGGTTTAGTACTAAATCCCATATATTACCTGTACAAATGGCGGGAAAATCCTAAGATCGGAACAGAATATTTACAATAAAAATCTACATATTCAGCCCTGAAATCAGAATAATCCTGATATGTTGCCAGGTCCTCGCCACACCAGAAGCACTTGGCCCCCTCCCAAAAGCAGTAGGATCAGTAATAATATTAATACTTTTATAATGGGCAATAACCTAATTCAACTCCGAGGTAACAAAGAGCCAAAAGTCGTGCCTCACGGTAAACCACACACGTTGTGTGTCTATGGTCACTGTGTGAAGTGATAGCTTGACACAAGGAACATCGGCTAAGAAAAGCGGTCCTACGATGACTAGCGTATCCCAGATCAGTCTGCGCATCCGCGCAATTTGGACACTGCATATGTTGTTCGCCACACAGGTGGAAGACTCGGACCTAGGACCTGATAAATGGCTCATTTGAAAACCTTTACCCCACCCACCAATTTCCGTACAATAGACACTATAGCGTTTTCAAGGTAGGAACGAGCTTGTGAAAATGTCGTAGTTTCGGACTCGCTCAAACACCACACATTTCGATTTTTCTGTTGACTTATGTCTCTGGTAATCGATAAATGTCTTAGGTCTTCAAATATATTCACTTCAATGATCTGCTTTAAGCATTTCGTTAGTTACGGTCAAATTAGCTACCACAGCCAAGGCGATAATTGTGTGTACGAAAGAATGTCACACATTTTTGTGGGCGGTGGAAGCATAAATTCAGTCCCGTACACAATAATTCATTTAGGGAGTGCGTTATCGACGGCGCGAAGGGCTAAAATTGTTCGTTTTTGTATACTCACGGACAGACCTTGGCAGTTTAACCCTTATACCCCTAATTACATGTAACTGGAATGTATTAACATTTGTTAATTTTGCAACCAATTCAATCATCACAAAATTATTTTCAGACCAGTCCATTTATGAACATTGGGTATTTTTGTTCTCAAAATTATGAAAATTACTTGCAAAAAGTGCAGATCCTGATGAGACGGCTCGTCACTACAGGCCTGCGGGTTAATGGTGAAAGGGTTAAGGGGGTGCGTACGCACCCATCGCACCCCCTCTGCGTACGGGCCTGAAATTACGTGTAAAATCTGGCTGAAATCCCATTACAGTCTCAACATATTGACGTGAATCACTGAAATAAACATCAGTAAATCCGATGTTAAAATTTGTGACTAATAAGTGTCATTCACTAACCTTGAATGATCTGATAAACTATCAAATTTGCATATTTTTAAATTAAATACATTGCGAGTTATTTCAATGTGCATGTAAATAGTAGTTGTGAAATATTTTGAGATTTTATTGTTTATAGAAAAAAAAAAAAATTGTTTATATACAGTGACTATAACCTCTTTTGGATGTGAAAATTCACAATATTTTCATCAGACATAATAGGATTTAACATATTGATCATGAGGCAAATTTACAGTACAATTGTATTATGCATGACGATAAAATGATTTACGCATATAGATTTTTCTAAGAATATCCGAGAACCAAAGTATATGTGCTTGTGATGGCCTAAGTTAACTGTATTGCCGGTGCCTTCGGGTAGTGTTGTTGTTTTATCCTTCATATATAACCGAATAACTGTGTCAAGCTTACGGTGCTTACATAGTTTGCCATGTATGGCAAATGTATATTCCGTACAGAGTTTGGCATCAACTCCGTACAAAATCCCTGTGTGTGGCCAGGTAGCTCCTACGCTACTGGCCGGTAGTGTGGATTCTTATTTGGAGGTGTTGGGATGGGATTCGGACGGCAGTGGGGATAATTACAACTGTAAATACAATATTTATGAATTAGAAGTTTATATAACAATGATGTCTATACGACGGCCTGTGGAATAGTGCACGAATCTTTACAATAGGGGAAAACAATGCAAAGTAATACTCGCGGTTTCTGAAAGGACCTGCAGCAATACCTGCGACACAAATACTATTCGTGTCGCACAGATCCCTAGAGACAACGTATCGTAGTATATAGTAGGTTAGTGCCGTGAATAGTAGGTTAGTGCCGTGAATAGTAGGTTGCCGTGAATAGTAGGTTAGTGCCGTGAATAGTAGGTTAGTGCCGTGAATGGGAAAAATATCTGGCAAGGCTCAGGAAACGGGAT
Organism: Conchocele bisecta; assembly: GCA_029237695.1. Classification (NCBI taxonomy): domain Eukaryota; kingdom Metazoa; phylum Mollusca; class Bivalvia; order Lucinida; family Thyasiridae; genus Conchocele; species Conchocele bisecta. The sequence continues at coordinate 57,587 of JAQRGA010000424.1, read as the reverse complement.
GGGCGAGGCTCTGCCGAGCACATACCGTTTCCGTGCCGTGCCAGATATTTTTCCCATTCACGGCACTAACCTACTATTCTATTTATCCCGTCAACACCTAAAAATGGCTTTAAATGGAAAAAAATAACCCCAGCCACCGCACATATTCATACGCAGTGATTAGGTCGTATTGACAGGATATCAAACATGTTTCACGGCACCGTGTTTCACGGCACATACGCACTGTGTCGACGGTATAATACACAATAATATGCCAACACATTACCTGTAAATACAACATTTACGAATTAGAAAGAAAGTTATATAAGTTATATAGGACAACCGGTGGAATAGTACACGAATGACGAGAGCAGCGCGTGCATGCGAAACAGTGCATTTGTTAGTCACTTGACTGCCTAACAAAAGAATCTTACTACGCTGGACTAACCACTGTGTCATACCTACAGCTACATAATAATACAGTAAAGTTACATACAGATGCAAAGTCCACAATAACTATAATTGAGTCACTATTCCACCAGTTCTTGAGAAAATGAAAAATAAAAAACCACGTAACTTTTGGAAACATTTTTCAAAACGAAAAATTAATAGTGCACACGATATACCGGTAAACGACTTCCACTCGTACTTTAAGAATCTGTCAATGGAAATTAACAGTACTGAAATGGATGAAGCAGAGCTATTTAACAACCATCACGATTTCGACAACCATGATGCAACTTTTGAGGAACTTGACCGACCAATATCTATACCGGAAGTGGAAAAGGCAATCCGGAAGTTGAACCGACAGAAGGCCGAGGCCGGAGACCATTTACTAAATGAGTACTTTCTGGAAGCAGGGGATATAATTGCATCGCATTTAACGGACATATTTAACCTTGTGGGCATTTCCCGGACGCATGGACAGAAGGCTTTATCGTCCCGCTGTATAAAAACAAGGGAGACACAAAAGACACAAACAATTATCGTGGTATTACCCTAGTGAGCTGTCTGGGCAAGTTGTTCACCAGTGTGCTTAATAATCGCGTGAGTGAATGGTGTGAATCACATAATGTAATTTCGGATGCACAATTCGGTTTTCAGAAACGGAAATCCACCGTAGATGCAGTATTTATATTTGAGTTCAGTGATTGAAAAAATAATAAACAGTAAACAACGTCTTTATACCGCATTTATAGACTTGCAAAAAGCATTTGACTCGGTATACAGAAATGCATTGTGGCTAAAACTACACGGGCTTGGAATTAACGGTAAAATGTACGCATTATACGCGGAATTTACAAAACGGTGAAGTCGTGCGTGAAACATCATGGATAATTTCAGACTTTTTTGACATCACGATCGGATTACGTCAAGAGGAGATAATGTCCCCGATACTATTCGCCCTGTTTATCGAGGATCTGGAGCTATATCTACAAGACAACATAGACAGCGGACTGACTCTACAAGATATAGCGGTCATATTGCTACTATTCGCAGACGATATGGTACTGCTCGCAAAATCCCCAAATGAGCTCCAATCAGCCTAAAATAAACAAATTCACGAATATTGTATAAAATGGGGGCTTGAAGTAAATACGTCCAAAACGAAGATTGTGGTGTTTCGTAAAAGAGGCAGACTGCTAGCTGACGAACAGTGGTATTATAACGGTCAAGTGTTAGAAGTTACAGACAATTTCAATTATCTCGGGGTGGTGTTCAACTATACAGGGTCGTTCGCGCTAAATCAACAGACGTTATCGGGAAAGGCGCTGAAAGCTATGAACATATTACTAGCAAATACAAGACAATATGATTTCAACCCAAAGACGATGTGCCAACTGTTCGACGCGTTCGTATCCGCAATTCTCTCCTATGGATGTGAAGTGTGGGGCCATACAAAATCGAAAGAGATGGAGCGAATTCATCTCAAGTTTTGTAAAACTATTCTGGGCGTGAAAATATCGACGAGTAATGTAGGCGTTTATGGTGAACTCTGTCGTTATCCATTGTACATTAATAAATATCAAGACTCATAAAGTACTGGTTTAAGCTGATTAAAACGGATAACTGTATTTTTAAAGTGGTATACAATGGTACTCTATTAACTTGTACACGCGGGGTTAACAATTGGTTAACAACTAAAGTGAAGTGCTTATTAGATAATTTAGGTTTCACATATGTATGGAATGACCCTCACTGTGTTTCAGAAAATGCATTCATACCACAGTTTAAACAAGCGTTGTTTGATTGTTTCGTGCAAAAATGGCATGCCGATGTACAAAGTAATAGAGTACTGACATTGTACAAGTACATAAAACCAGATTTTCAGTATTCGTGTTATTTGGACAAAGTTCGGAGCATGTGGCTCAGAACTTCAATTAGCAAACTTGTGTTATCATCACATACGTTACGTATAGAGACTGGGAGATATGGACCAAACCGAATAGAGAGACATGAACGCGTGTGCGAGCTGTGCAATACAAACGATTTAGAGGACGAGTACCATCTTGTGTTCAAATGTCCTGTTTATGAGAACATTAGACGGTCCTATATTAAACGGTACTACCTCAATCACACAAGTGTACATAAACTTGTATTATTATGCAGTCGACTAACAGAAAAGAATTGATCAATCTATGTAAATTTTTATCTGAAGCATTTGCAATAAGAAAACGTCTAATCATGCAAATTGCATAGGAAACGATTATAGGTTAGAGTGTGATATGCTATGACAAAATACGCCTAAATAGTTGTCGGCAGTGTAGCTCATAGTTGGATAATACTCTCATACACCATGTCCACCACCAATATCGATACCACAGACAGTTGAAGTCACATATAGAGTTGCGAGGCGTGTCCTGGCAAAATGGGACCTGCTCCTGATCAGTCTACATCCTTGTCAGAGTGTGAATACGCAGGCTGGCCGGGATGTATGCTGGTCGCGGTTGTGGCATGGCCCACTTTGTCAGAATACAACTCGCATTAAGTATACATTGCATGTATCTACCAAATAAGTGCTGGTCATTGTATATACCTATTCAACATTGACAGTTATCAGAACAGAAAAAATCACCCTCTAGAACAGTATTTACCTTGCAATCCATCTCAGCTCATTTTCACTCATACCTATCATGTATTATATTGATTGTATTTTGTTTCATGACGAGGAACTGTATTCAGTTTAAGTCAAATAAAACATTCTCCTTCTTCTTCTTCTTCTTCTTCTTCTTCTTCTTCTTCTTCTATGTCGCCGCTATACAGTAATAATCATTCAGTAATACTTATTTTACTGATAGTGACGCGCGTTGGTATCAGGCTTTTTTCATATGCAAATGAGGCATGATATTTGTTAATTATTTACCCTAATTAAATGCGTCACCTGAAAAAATAATATAAGTATAAGTATTCTAATTGCACATCAAAAAATAAATACAGAGTATAAATAGTAATGCTCGTTAACATGTTAAGGAAACGCAGTTATCGCCCCTGATATTAGTGTGGAAAGTTACGTCTGATATAAAATGTATAATAATGTCAATCAGTACGTGGGGTAATGGTGAATGAATGTTTATTTTGCCAGAAAATGTCTCGGATGATGTCTCTGATATAAAGAACAGTTTGTGCCTACTGAGTGGACATGTACCTTTAAGATATAAAATAGTGAGCACAGGCACTCGAATAGTATTTGTATCACACCAACATACGTCAAGCACTCCATGTGCAATGCATGCATGACCAAGTCCATATTAATCGATAACAATGCACCTGTGATTTCATTATCTAATTTTAGAACATACAAGTATTGTTATACATAGGTGCACCTATGTCGACCAGTAGAAGAGCATCGCACTTCAGCCCCGTAGACCCCATGTTAAACCGTTTTGAACCGTGAGGAGCAGATACTATATATAGCTCCAATAGGGATTGCACACTGTTGTGCAATAGGGAAATCCGCTGACTTACACTCCATGCTCAGACATGTGGAGCAATATCTCGGATACACCAGTATACACATTTCAGTCTAGTACGCACCTGAGCATTGACTACATCGAGTGGGTGGTTTTGTCTTGTGGGAGATTGTTACGATTAATCACCACCACGTTGAAACGTGTAACAGTATTAGCCAATCAAATCATATCTTTACATTTTAATACTTCGATTTAAAGATATTTAAACCGTTCGCTACCGAGACGTATGTCAGATATCAGCACAGAGATACAACCGATAGACGTATTCTACAGTTCTCAGGTAAAAGCGTTTTTCATTGTGAGGCAACAGACGACTTTACTTGTACTATATATTGCTCGAGTGGGTATTTTCTGTGTAGTCCGCCGTGTAGGTGTACGTCGTATCTCAAGGTGAACCATGTATGCTCTTCTAGAAATATTTTGGGTTTCGCCAGGTTTCGAACCACCGACCTTAGTATTACAAGCCCACGCGCTAACCAACTGAGCTAATGCGTACAATTACATACCAATCCCTATAAAGTAATGTATAGATAGACCGCATCCGATATTATCATCTGTTGTGCAATAACCAGTCAAAAATTGTAGCAGACGACATTATCTGTCAACCAATCGAATATACCTCTAGTCATTGGAGAAATCATATCGAAATGTAATTTTTACCTGTGCTTTGAAGCAGACGACAGTTTTCTAATATTAAATCAGAGCCGCCGTGAACAGGTAAGTTCGACTTACCCGAACACGTTTAATGAACAACTTTTCCAATAATTATTCATTCACTTTCAAGACACCATTGAGTTAACATCACGGAGTTGATACTTTCAAGATAGCGGACGACCGTATAACTACAGGTAATAGTTTACAAAAAAGCTTTTTATTATAAATATACCTTGAGAACTTTAAACCAATCAGATCAACGCCTGACACTGGCACTGTGGTATATCATAGGCGGCGGAAGCCGAACATTATTGGGGGGGGGGGGGGCCAATGTTGAGGGCCCAAAGGGCCCGATAGCGCTAGGGGGTCCGGGGCATGCCCCCCACCCCCCAAATAAATTTTTGAAATCCAAGTGGTGTGAAACGCCATTTCCTGCATTCTCAGCAAAGTTCCCAGTACTCATGATTAAACAAATATATTAGAATAACAAATCCAAAATTTACAGAATTATTGGGGGGGGGGGGCGGCTAGGTTGGGGCCCCCCCCCCCCCCCCCCCCCCCACCACTCCCCCCCCCCCCCCCCCGCTTCCGCCGCCCCTGAACGCAAGAGGTAGAGCTGAGCACATCACCTAGATTAATACATTATTCATAGCAGACGATTAAAAACCTTGGCGTAGTATATTTTTATACTAGCAGACGAAACTGGTTCACTTTGGGGCAGTGAAGCGATTAACTCTTCCTCTACACAATTATCGCGATGGTTTAATTTTAGTGGTATAGTAAGATAGCACACACTGAATTGAAGGTCGCATAACCGTAAATTGGTTTAATATTTTAGCAATTAGATATTATTTAAAAAAAAAACCAACACTGTTGACTAATGAATGGTTATTAATTAAACATTTATACTTAGCTTTCTTTACATAGAACACCAACATGACAAATATGTGAATAGTCAATAAATGTCCGCTGTTGCAGACGACAAGTTTTAACATTCGGGTTATGCCGTTGTGTATCAGTTTTGGATGTTTACAACTGATCGTGTATGTGGGTATGTGTGTATGTCTTTCTGAATTACGGGGTTATGGAAGTTTGACTAGTTTGGGGTTAAATAGTACCTACCAATAATGTATAATCTCCTCATCTGTGCACAAACTTCGCAAACTTCGCTATTCGTTGGTGGTAATAATAGATAACAATCAAAGGACTCAAAGTCCTGAAATCCTTTGCAGTACGTGCTCAACCATTTTTAGTTAATATTTCACACAAAAAATCATATACATGTATACTCCATTTAAAATCAATATATTCGTCGAATCAGCATACATTATCAATGCTGCAAAAACAATATTTATCGAGACAGAGTATTTGGGCAGTGTATCAGAGCATTAACAGCCAAGAAAATGGAGCTGAAGAAACTTGGGAAGGGCAATAAACCTAAAAAAAAAGTGCATGAACTTACACCTGAAGAAGAAGAGAAAATGTATTCATCTGGGTCTGTAGGTACAAGTACACCAAAAAGCTTTCAATTCACGATATTTTACTATTTCGGAAAAATGTTCGGTCTGCGTGGACGAGATGAAGCAAGACAATTGAAATTCGGTGATATAGAGATGAAAACGACATCCAATGGGGAAAAGTTTCTCGAGTTCAATGAGAGGGCAAGCAAGACCAGGGATGGGCGAATCTGTCGAATACACGAGAGACCACACCGAAGATATTTGCAACAGACAACACCAGGTATGTTTGCTGGCCTGTAAGCGCAAAACATTTTTGAGTTGCGAGATATTGTCGATAGAAAATTGAATAACTTGAAAACTATCACGGTTGTCATGACGATACTTGGAGAATCGATCAAATGTTCACGAGCGTAATGTTAATCGATCCTCAATATATCAGCATTCAAATATAAATATTTGTTTAGTTATACATTTTTTATTAATTCAAATATCTCAAGACACAATAAAGATAGGTGCATACGAGCGGAGGTCCGATGTATTGTGATCACTACTACTTGTAGTCCATAAAAAGTATTTTGCTTTTCATACATTCAGTATAGAAAGTTTACTATATCATTGTTGTTAATAAGATAAATAGGTCTGAATTGGCATGGAAACATCAGCGAATAAAGCTTGTTGCGAACGGTAACTTGCAATCTACTCGTGGACGATATGGGAGCAAATTGCAAGAGTTACCGCTCGCAAATATATCTGGGCCAGCATGTGAAAAAAATATTGTTTCTTATCACTGTATTTTGTTGATATCGACTTAAATCCATAAATACATCTGAAATTGAATTTGAGATATAATGTACTGTGAAATTTGTTGGAAAAACTATTATATTTTTGTTTGAAATCAATATCGGCCGTCTTGCGTGACAATATATGAGAAACATAACATTTTTTTATGGACCAATATTTCCATTTCAGAGACCGAGTCACCCTGTCAAGATTTTTGAGATCTTCAGAAGTCGCCGACCTGCCGAGATGTTGGCTGCTGACAGTCCATTTTACCGGACAGCAGTACCAGAACAACGATTGAAAGGCACAGAAAATGAGCCATGGTATGACATTTATTATGTGAACTAATGCACTATGATTTTTTTCCATTTTGTTTTAAATGTTATTTAAACATTATCATATGACACTGAAAATCATTACGGACAAGGCTGAAGATCAAATGAAGTTTTATAGAAAGTGACATTAATATTTAGTTAGAAAAGTAAAATAGTTATAAATACGACAATTTTTTGATAATTATTATAATTGGTGAAAAATGAGATGTAATTCAGTGTGTCTGAATAGTGATCTTAAAATGATTCTACAGCCTGGTCGATATGCAAAGTTCTCAAAAGTATTTCTTACACATTTTCTCCCAAATATTTATTTTCAGGTATTACCCACGGCCCATGGGAGAGGCTACACTTGGCAGTCTGATGAAGAATGCTGCAGAGCAAGCTGGAATCTCGTCACGGTTGACAAATCACAGTATTAGAAAGTCACCACTTTATCGAAAGCAGGAGTTCCCCCCAAAAAAAATAATGAAAATTACGGGACATAAAAATATACAATCCATCACACACTATGACGCCGAACTGTCTATCGGAGAACATCGTCAGATATCAAATATATTACAGTCTGGTCAGAATATCGCCCCACCGAGCACAGTACAACTGGGTCAATTAATCGCCCCACCGAGCACGGCAACTGTATCTGTCACTAGTAGTGTGAATGTTCTGCCGCTACAGGAGATCGAAAATGTCACCTCGTCAGCGAACACTTTCTCTGCCCAAAATCCATTTCCTGCAACATTCTTGTCTGGCAATACATTCCACGGTTTCGGAAACTTTGGAGCTGTACCAAATCACATCTGAAATTTAAATGTGATAAATGTCAATAAAATTTAGTTGTACGAAAATCACCTTATTGTATGCTAGTTGCGAACAGTAACTCTTGCAATCTACTGCCGTATCGTCCGTAGTCTGAGTTACAATTCCAAACATAGGCTTCCTTTGCAGAATAGCAATCAGATTTTATTCAAACTTTAGCAGCTAATTATTCTGCAGCCTATGAGTGGAATCGCTACTCGATACGGATGGTAGAATGCAAGTTACTGTTCGCAACTAATTGTAGGGATCTGTATTGTACTGAATATCATGTAATTGGTGTAAAACACACGTAGAAATGAGATATGGAGGGTGATGGTGTTTTTTGAGGGATAGTAAGCAGATTTTCAAGGCAAGCACAAAATATTGTCTTTATGATAATTTATTGATGAATTTTGTTCATTTTTGCTTCGTTGGCCAACGGAATTGAAAATGTTGCCGTGAAGTTTACTACCGTAGTACCGATACATGCAATAATTCAATATTGTGTATTATGTTGTTATTTTGTCTTCAGAACAAAATTAAATTCAGCAGTTCTTGAACGTGTCGAAATTATTGACAGTCGATCCGATGCTCATCACAGGTGACAGTATCGGGATAAGATTCCCATCAAGATCAGTTACAAAAAAAAAAGAAATCCCATTTATCTATATCTTTACAAGGTTGATTACCTCAAATATCGACATTTTGCAAAGTTATGTAATCAGTAAAATACAGTGCAACATCTTAATTAAATTATGACGGTCATAAAGGATACATATTAAACTACTAATCTGAGAAATATATTTAAATTCGACCCGTTCATTAACGAGAAATTTCATAAAATGTAAAACGACATCACGTGGACATCACTGAGGTGACATTTGTTCGAGAAAAATTCCAACGTTTCTGAACAAATATTACACTCTGTCGATGTCTGAACATCCAGACAGCCTACAATCAATGACCAAGAATATGTATTGACTCTTACCATCAATAAAACATGCTATCTAAGCTACATGTAAATGCTTCACGCTGAAATTTATTTTATTTTGTTCATTTGCTGCATGGAGATCGCCGTGTTGTTTACGAAGACGGACGGAGAGCTCCGGTTTGTGTCAAACACCCGACATGTTCCAGCCAAAGAAAACCGTCGATAGATAATCGGGGTATTTCCCGAATGCATCGAAAGCAACATGGCCGTTAGAGCTAAATTTTAGTGGATGGAAAGGAAAAACAATGTTAAATTCGAAATAAAGGTTGGAAATGTAACGTGAATTATAGTTTTTCATGTCACATATTGTGTATAGATTTCAATTAAGTTGATATAAACGGTATTATTGGGGTATTCAGTAATTTATTCGTCAGAATCGGTGATTATAAATAAAAACAATTGTCACCTCAGTGATGTCCAGGAAAAATGTCACTCTAATAAACCTTGTAAAGATATAGATAAATGGGATCTTTCTTTTTTTTTTGGAACTGATCTTGATGGAAATTTTATTCCGATACGGTCACCTGTGTGCACATCCACATCGTCACGGGTGTCCGTCCATCGTTCGCTAGGGGGTCCGGAATCCCCCCCCCCCCCGCATTTCCTGCGTTCTGGCGCATTTTGGAGCAAAAATAAACAATAAATTCACAACGCGAACGTAGAAACGTGCCTTGTAACTTGTAAAATATCTTTACTCGGCGAATTTTAGGGGGGGGGGGGGGGGGGGGGGGCGGGTGGCGCGCAAGACAAGACGCCCTGTAAGATACACAGCGTGCCCGGTTTGCAGAGATTCCACTGTAACGCATGCATATGCAGACATGTATGAACATACGTTGCCGTTAGACACACATACATAGAGAATAGTAGGTTAGTGCCGTGAATGGAAAAAAATATCTGGCAAGGCTCAGGAAACGGGATGGGCGAGTTTCTATTTATCCCGTTAACACCGACACATAGCTTTAAAATGCAATACAAATAACTCCAGCCACCGCACATATTCATACGCAGTGATTAGGTCGTATTGACAGGATATCAAAAATATTTCACGACACCGTGTTTTACGGCACATACGCGCTGTGTTGACGGGATAAATATCAGTACGGCTGTTCAAAGTGGAACACACGGGGATTGTATGACTTCCCGGTTTACAGTTGTTGTAGTGTACTCTAAGACATTTTTAGTGCTTTGTAATCGTGAACATGCATTACCATCAGGGATACCTAACACTGACACACTGAGGTTTCATGAGCATCAGACTGTAATATTCTTTTCCAACACTTTGAGCATTTCCACAAACGTGACATTGACTGGAGAAATGGGGCCTATGACATGTGTAGATCTTTGTCTACTAGCGCACTGGCGGAATGGCGGAAGGATAAGGATTTATACTGACGTCGCGTCCTGTAGTGGTATCGCTAAGCGCAACACAAATCGCGGGCAATATCGCATGTATTTACGTTGCCTTAGTTGTGTAACTCGCTGTGCTTACATTCACACATTTACACTATCAAACATATCGAATATCACACTCCTGTAGTCTGCTAACTATCTATATTGCTTTTACAAACATCACGGGTGTTTCATTGATGGCATGGCGAGCAGTGCAGATCCTAATCAGAATGTGCGGATGCGCAGGCTGTTCTGGATATACAGTGGTCACAACACCTATAAGCCCCACTTTTCCAGTTGATCACAGTGAAACAATTACCTTCCCCAGAGTTTCCAGTTCCAACATTCTACATTACATACATGCCGCAAAGGGTAGAGACGTTTTCCCATGAGCGGGGTGTGTCAACCTCTGGAAATCCTACAATATAAGTCAGGCACAGTGGAACCTCTTTAAATTGAGCACCCGTAAATAATATTGTCATTATTCATTGGTTTCACATTTTGTCTCTGATGATATGTCTGTCCATGATCGCACAGGTGGAAGATTCGGATCACTGAGTGACGATCCAGTGAACTGGCATTAGCGTCCAATTCGTGGGTAAAGACTTTCGTTTAATAAAAACTTTGTTTTAACCCACTTGTTGACATGGTGAACACATTGGAGGCATCAACTGTCGCATACATTCAGCGAATAAAAAGTTCAGTTTTATTCTGGGACAGATACACATTTTGAGATTCGCAAATAGGTTCTATATAGGGGCGAGAAAACGTATCCATCATATACACTGGATATTCCACCCACGTGATCAGAATATGTCGTCAAAACTCGGCAAAGCCTCATTTCTGACAACATATTCTGACACTCGGGTGGAATATCCTTATCCCACACCATTGCCTATGATGGATAAATAAATCATAGTCACTTAATTTGTAAAACTAAACAGTTTCAGTCAGGACAGAATTGTACATGTAACTGAACATTTGAACTCACATTCCAAGTTGGCACACGTGTTCAGGGTGTCCAGTTTAGAGACATTCCACCGTTATTTCATGACATGGTGTTTGCATTTTGCAATCATGAACAGAAGATATCAAGTAAGTTTTAATTAAAGTGAACCCCATCCAGATTATACCCATCGAGATCCCCACTGTGTCAACTTCGCTCATTATTTATAGCGGGTTACTGCTATTTTTGTGGAGCTTACACCTGAGCTGATTCACAGGGTGTGCCGACCACCGGACGTGCAACTATAAACATCAAACGCTGTTGAAGAGGCAAGATTTTATCCGTCACAGGTGTGTGAATTTCAAGGACAATTTCGGTTTGCAAACACAGTTCATGTATATAGACATGTACGTTAGACCACAGGTGCCAGAAAACAATCTCTCTACTGTCTGTTTCACGAAATCTGCCCACATTTTACGGCCATATAAACAATGCAAAAACAATATTTTTTTATATAATATTAAATTACAGCAACATTTAAGAATGACCGTACTTTTTAATTCGTGAAATTGTGTCCAATATTGATTTTGTTACGAAAAATGAGTTCTCTATGGGAATTTAACATGGGGAAAAAAGGGGTGGAGAACCTGGATGAAGCGTCGAAAAACGAAATAAATTGGAAATTCATTACGAAATCTAGCTAGATAGATTGGAAATGATGTAACTAAGAAAACAAAAGTTCAATTTTGAAAATCAGTCCACTATTTCTGAAATTAAAATGTTTTCCTCATGCTAAATCCCAATAGACATCTCAGTCACACTGTGTCAGTCTCAGTCACTCTGTGAAGATGTCTATGGGGATTTAGCATGAGGAAATTGTAATTTCATAATAAAATCAATATTGGACCAACTTTCACGAAATAAAAAGAAGGCTCAATCTTAAGTTTTTCTTTAATTTAATATCATCGAAACAAATATTTATTTATTCTCTGTATATATATATTGATGTGCAATGGTCATACTTTATAATCTGAAGAAAATATTATTTGTTCAGGTGACACATTTAATTAGTATAAATAATTAAAAAATATCATGTTTCATTTGCATATGCAAATAGCCTGATACCACCGCGCGTCACTATCAGTAAAATAAATATTACAAAATGATTATACCTGTATAGCAGGCACTGGTAAGTTTTAGAACTGGTGGAATAATCACACAATTATACATGTATTTAATTCCCATAAACAATATGTTGTGTCTGAGTTGGTGCACCTTTAAAGGGGCATATCAGGATGTTTTTTTTAAAAAAAAAAAAATACTATAACAAATAAAAACGTGTTTTCATCATGGCCCCGTGTAAAGTGATTTAATTGAAGAATTACAACGATACTAGGACCGCTTAAATTAGTTTGTTTCATAATTTTCGAAAAAAAAATAGTATAAAAAATAAAAATGTGTTTTCATCATGGCCCTCTGTAAAGTGGTTTAATTGAAGATATATGACGATACAGCGACTGCTGGGTTGATTCAATTTTCACCGATATCGGTATACATCAGTATCAGATTTTCTATCTTGTTGAACGCAACAATATAGGAAATCCGATTTATCCCGTCAACACAGTGCGTATGTGCCGTGAAACACGGTGCCGTGAAACATTTTTGATATCCAGTCAATACTATTTTTGCATATCACAGCCATTTGTAGGTGTTGACGGGATAAATAGAATAGTAGGTTAGTGCCGTGAATGGGAAAACATATCTGGCGCGGCACGGAAACGGGATGTGCTCGGCAAAGCCTCGCCCATCCCGTTTCCTGAGCCTTGCCAGATATGTATTCTCTATATGTACATGTACATGTATGTAGGTATATGTTTCCTGAGACTTGCCAGATATTGTTTTCCCATTCACGGCACTAAGCTGTATTCTCTATGTACATGTACGTATGTAGGTATATGTTTCCTGAGCCTGACCATATTGTTTCCCATTACGGCACTAAGCTAGTATTCTCTATGTGCATGTACATGTAGTGGTATATGTTTTCCTGAGCCTTGCCAGATATTGTTTCCCATTCACGGCACTAAGTGTATTCTCTATATGCATGTACATGTATGTAGGTATATGTTTCCTGAGCCTTGCCAGATATTTGTTCCCATTCACGGCACTAAGCTAGTATTCTCTATATGTGCATGTACATGTATGTAGGTATATGTTTCCTGAGCCTTGCCAGATATTTGTTCCCATTCACGGCACTAAGCTAGTATTCTCTATATGTGCATGTACATGTATGTGGTATATGTTTCTGAGCCTTGCCAGATATTGTTTCCCATTCAGGCACTAAGTAGTATTCTCTATGTATTGTACATGTATGTAGGTATATTTCCTGAGACTTGCCAGATATTTGTTCCCATTCACGGCACTAAGCTAGTATTCTCTATATGTACATGTACATGTATGTAGGTATATGTTTCCTGAGCCTTGCCAGATATTGTTTCCCATTCACGGCACTAAGCTAGTATTCTCTATATGTGCATGTACATGTATGTAGGTATATGTTTCCTGAGCCTTGCCATATGTTTTGTTTTTCCATTCACGCACTAAGTAGTATTTCTATATGTGCTGTATGTATGTAGGTATATCCTGAGCCTTGCCAGATATGTTTTCCCATTCACGGCACTAAGCTAGTATTCTCTATATGTGCATGTACATGTATGTAGGTATATGTTTCCTGAGCCTTGCCAGATATTGTTTCCCATTCACGGCACTAAGCTAGTATTCTCTATATGTGCATGTACATGTATGTAGGTATATGTTTCCTGAGCCTTGCCAGATATTGTTTCCCATTCACGGCACTAAGCTAGTATTTCTATGTGCATGTATGATGTGGTATATGTTTCTGAGCCTTGTCAGATATGTTTTCCCATTCACGGCACTAAGCTAGTATTCTCTATGTGCATGTACATGTATGTAGGTATATGTTTCTGAGCCTTGTCGATATGTTTTTCCCATTCACGGCACTAAGCTAGTATTCTTATGTGATGTACATGTATGTAGGTATATGTTTCCTGAGCCTTGTCAGATATGTTTTCCCATTCACGGCACTAAGCTAGTATTCTCTATATGTATATGTACATGTATGTAGGTATATGTTTCCTGAGCCTTGCCAGATATTTGTTCCCATTCACGGCACTAAGCTAGTATTCTCTATATGTGCATGTACATGTATGTAGGTATATGTTTCCTGAGCCTTGTCAGTAGTTTTCCCATTCAGGCACTATGCTAGTATCCTCATATGTACTGTCATGTATGTAGGTATATGGTTATAAAACAATCCGGCCGTCCTAGTATCATGATATACCTGCAATTAAACCACTTTACACAGCCACATGATGAACACACGTTGTTATTCTTCATACTATTGTTTTACTTATACCGATGAAAGCCGCTGTGCATTGACAATATACACTATCGCCTGGGCTCATCTTCTCAATATTTGTAAATTTCTTTATTTCAAAATACATGAATATTATGCTTGAAATCAAGCAGCTTCATTGATTGAGCCGGATATGTCCTACAGCTCAGGCTCGGGCAATCAATCGGAAACAGGTGCAATACCGCAATTAGACAATCGGGCCATACCAGTTAATCGTTGATAGGCAAACCTCTGAATCCATACGCTTAACACTCCTACCCGCACCAGATAATTGGATATACATGTAAAAGGATACTACACGTACTGTCTGTTTCACGAAAGCTGCCCAAATGTTACGGCTATATAAACAATGCAAAAACAATATATTTTTCGATAATATTTAATAATAGCAAAACTTAAGAATAAGCCTTCTTTTTATTTCATGAAAGTTGGTATTAATTGCATTGGGAAAAAACTAGTTTCACATGTAAACAGTGAATATATCTATGGGGATTTAACGTGGCGAAATATTTCTAATTTAAGAAATAGTGGACCGATTTTCAAAATGTAACTTTTTATTTCTTAGTTAGATCATTTTCAAGCTATCTATCTAGCTAGATTTCAGAATAAATTTCAAATTTTTTTTCGACTCCTTTTCCAGGTGCTCCACCTCTTTGTTCCCTATGTTAAATTCCCAGAGAGAGCTCATTTTTCGCAATAAAATCAATATTTGACCAAATTTCACGAAATGAAAAGAATGCTCATTCATAAATTTTGATAAAATTTAATATTATCGAAAACAATATCGTTTTCCCATTATTTATATAGCCGTACAATTTGGGCAGGTTTCGTGAAACAGACAGTAGTCACTGGGTTGGGAACAGCCACTTTCCACCACTAATTATAATCCAGCTAACTAACTATTCTCAAAATATCGACCATCAATAATATGTTGTTATATGACTGCCGTTGTTTGACACCGCTCTCAGCCATGTTCAAACGTACAGCGTGTGCTGTTTGACCATGGCAGTAGACAATGCACATTCCGGGACCAAGCCAACACCTACGTAATGCATGTGTCTCGTGACGTTACTAGAACGCGCCATCACCTGATCACGTCATCAGACCAGTTCACAAACGGTCGCACTGAAATTTTCAAACTGATGCGACTGCATGTCTGCGGCCCCGGAATATGTATGTGTAAATCAGCTGTTGGAACAGGTTATCAAAGTACCGAAAGTACTGTGTAAATGCTCAAATTGCATGATATTTCCAAACCTTATAATTGCAATCAGACAATCATACGAAGCCACTTGACCGTATCGATAACATAACTGGCATTTAGAAACGGATACACAGCAAACGCTATTTTAGACTTTAGTAAATTACGTTTTGAAACAACACGTATCGTCAACAGACGAGGTGATTTAATGAATAAATTGAACTGATATTCCGCCTCAATCAATCACACGAATACAAGACCCGATCCCGGAGAAACGCTTTTAATTTGTCCTGCGTCATGTTTTGTTTATGGAAATACAATCAACATACATACACTACCGCCTGCGCTAATATTGCCAATGTTTGGACATTTTATTATTTAAAAATTTAAAAACACTTGCATATTGTAGCTCAGGCTAATGCAATCAAACTGTCTTACTTCGAGTTATCATTGCTAATATATGTTCAGAAAGGTTGATGAGCGGAGCAAAATGAACACAGGCGGCTGTGTACACACGACGGCTTCATCAAATTCGTAAATTGAATGTCTCACTGCCAACGTTCCTCGTCAATATTTCGTAGATTTATGCCACAACTCGTAAAACATTTGAGACAGAGTTTTCTGTTGGATCAAAAGTATTATATGCGCATATCTGTGGCAGAAACCACAAGTCGCAAACTATGACACAAACTAGGGACGACTAACTTGATATATGAATGCTTTTTGAATACCAAGTTTTAT
Organism: Conchocele bisecta; assembly: GCA_029237695.1. Taxonomy (NCBI): domain Eukaryota; kingdom Metazoa; phylum Mollusca; class Bivalvia; order Lucinida; family Thyasiridae; genus Conchocele; species Conchocele bisecta. The sequence goes on along the minus strand of JAQRGA010000424.1, from coordinate 40,915 downwards.
GCAATGAATATATCCAGTTTTTGTTTTCCTAGTTTTGGATGTGTTAAAATCTAACTTCAGAGAGTGTGCCTGTAATAGCATGTTACTATGACTCGACAGTGTGCCTTTAATATGTTACAGTTGCCACAAGTCTGTGGAGGCAGGACCGGTTTCAGCATTTTGATAGTGTACCGATGGTTTTGTACTCGTATAGTTTTGCTATGATAGATACAGGGCCATCAGAGTGCTGTATTTTGATTGGCTGAACCGACCGTGCCTCCTTTTCCGTTGCTGGTGGAACGTTCAGAATGGTTTATTTGTGTGGCATGTTCACAAACTACTACAGTGAAACATGTGTTAAAGGCCACCTCCGAATGACAATTACCTGTTTGAATGGAGGAAATAATACACTCGTGTACGTCGGCGTCCGTGCAAGCAACTCGTTCGCTACGCTCCCTCGTTGCTTGCGCGGAAGCCGACGCACACTCGTGTATTATGTCCTGCTATTCAAAATGTTGTTTTTTTTTGGGTTTTTTTAGCTTATATTTAACGGCGGTACTGGATCTAGGACCTTGCATGCCGTCTCCCAAGAAAGGGAGAAAGAACGGAGGTAGAGATGTTTTTGAGAGAAGCCGGTAATTCGTATTTACAGAGCAACAACGAATTATCGGTAGCCATTTACAGCTGGGTGAACTGGAGCAGTGTGGATAAAGTGTCTTGCTCAAGGACACAACGCACGCCGCTAGTCAGGCTCGAACCCACGAACCTTGGATCAGTAGTCCGACACACTAACCATTCAAAATGTACAATGGAATATCCTCTATATAGCGATTTTGTTTTCCCAGTTACATAAAATCGCTTCCTACATAAATGACCCTGAGAACAAAGACCAACTGTGAACAAAGGCCAACATTTTCTCTTCCCACGTCTGACCCTTGTTCACAGGTTTGACTGTACTGTAGTGGAACCTCTCTAAACAGGATACAAAGAAAACACATGTGATCTTATTTTTGATGAGTTTATTGGTCACTTATCTCAGGTGATAATCTCCGTTCATGATCGCATAACACACAACCATGGCTCAGAATGATAAAATGCCTGATTTACAGTGAAACCTCTCTAAGCCGGACGTCCGGTTTAGAGAGGTTTCACTGTATTTGTAAATACTGCAAATCAAGATAGGACGGCTCCCGTCTCATCCGATTTGTTGATAATTTTAAGATGGAGGATGGTTCGCGTTTCGCGGACGCTGAACTTTTAACCACGGTGTCCTTGTCAACAATTTGAATCCGCAAACTCGGTATTGGATTGGCCCGTCGAGTGCGCATGTCAGTGCCCCGGTCACGTGGGAATACGACAACTGGATAAGAGACAGGTTGAGGCACCGTGGTGTGACATAAGATAAGTGATAACTATGTGAAGACTGTCACACTGTGAAACAGTGGCGGCATGAGGGGAAACACCACCGCCTGCTCTAATCTTGCAAATATGTGTTGATTTCCTTACTTCAAGATACTTCACTATTGTGTTTGAAACCAATCATCTTGATTCACTGAGCCTGAGCTATGCTAAAATTGCTTGATTAATAGTTGGTGTTGCCAATAAATGTTCCGAAACGGTTATAATATTTAGGACAATATTAACGCAGGCTGTTGTGTAATAAGTTATAGTTATATCACCATAAACACAAAGTACTTTGGTTCTCAGATATCGCCGCGTCAGAAAAATCTCTGAGCGTTGAGCATTTTATCGTCTTGAAGAAATAAAATTGTATTATAAATTCGTCACATGATCAATAAAAAATACTACCATGCAAAATTATATTAAATCCAATCATGTCGGAGGAAATGCTTGTGAGTTTTCACGACTAAACAGGTTATACATGTAGTAACTTTGTATGACATTCCATTTGTAACTTTGTATGACATGTTCCATTTGTAACTTTGTATGACATGTTCCATTTGTAACTTTGTATGACATGTTTCATTTGTAACTTTGTATGACATGTTTCATTTGTAACTTTGTATGACATGTTTCATTTGTAACTTTGTATGACATGTTCAACTTTGTATGACATGTTCCATTTGTAACTTTGTATGACATGTTCCATTTGTAACTTTGTATGACATGTTCCATTTGTAACTTTGTATGACATGTTCCATGTTCCATTTGTTTGAGATGTATGACATGTTCCATGTTCCATTTGTTTGAGATGTTCGTCTCTGATTTTTTTCAAGTTGCCAGATGCATTAGACGTTCGTCACTGACTTTTTTCAAGTTGCCAGATGCATTTGATGTTCGTCACTGATTGTTTTCAAGTTGCCAGATGCATTTGATTTTCGTCACTGATTGTTTTCAAGTTGTCAGATGCATTTATGCATCTGGCAACTTGAAAAACAATCAGAGACGAAACAAAAACGTTCTTTATATCAGAGACATCATCTGAGACATTTTGTGGCAAAATAAACATTCATTCACCATTACCCCACGCATTGATTGGTATTATATGCATGGTATATCAGACGTAAATTTCCACACTGATATCAGTGTTATCTCATATCTTAAAATTTTAACGGACATTACTATTTATCTGTTTACTTACAAACAAACTTGATTTACTATTTAACAAAACTTGCACGTTGCGAGAAAGTTCATTTGTTGTGACATGGCCATACTATAATTCGTTTATGACACATTGTTGTCCATCCTTGGCTTTGCAATGAACTGCCTTGTGTTATTTGTTATTGTTTTTGTTATTATTTACTTACATGTATAAACACAATTTTAATATCTCCGCAAGAAATTTCAGATGTGATTGGAAACGTATAGGATAATTGTGAAACACCAGTGAGCAGTATTCTACATGGATTTGTGTTTATTAATTCGTTCCCACGAAATAACAATTCCTTCCCTCAATTTAACAATTCGTTCCCTTGAATTAACAATTCGTTCCCACGAAATTATAATTCGTTTCGTCTATTTAACAATTCGTTCCCTCGAATTAACAATTCGTTCCCACGATATAACACTTCGTTCCCACGAATTAACAATTCGTTCCCGTGGGAACTAATTGTTATTTCGTGTGAACGAATTGTTAAATTGAGGGAACGAATTGTTAATTCGTGGGAACGAATTGTTAATTCGTGGGAACTAATTGTTAATTCGTGGGAATAAATTGTTAAATTGAGGTGGAAGTAGTATATGCTAAGAAAATGCATCTTACATATACAACATATGCGGCCAGTAAATATCTAGGTCAGCCTGCGCAACATCCACACAGTCAGTGTGTTTGTTTAATGGTGTTTAATGGCATAGAAACAGCTGATTTCAGTTAAAGCCGGGCCAACGGGTTCGATCTGCTGCATTGGGGAGAAAATGTCAAGATCAGAAGGGAATATTTACATCGAAATAAATATATATTCTGCACTTAAATTAGAATAATAGTGCATGGTGCCGGGTACATACCACACTAAAGTCACTTGGCCCCTTCCCCTAAAAGTGACAGGATTATGAATAATCGTACGACTCGTACAAGGAGCATAATCAGATTAAACCCTCACATACAATAATGCCAAACACGTACCTGATGTCCAAACGAAATCTCCGTTCGGGATAGTGGTAAGGATGAATCCCGATCGTTAAATTACCCATCACATTGGCAATATCAACTCACAATCAAGCAGTTTGATCGGCTGAGCCTGAGCTGTAGCTCAGGCTCAGTCAATCAAGCTGCTTGATGTCAAATGCTCCCACCAAACACCCAGCCACACAGTCTGAGGTGGGTCTACACCGTTCGCCTGTCGGTTCAATTCAATTCAATTCGCCCGCGTTAATCTTGACAAGATTATCAACGTTTCTAAACATATATCGACAATGCCAACTCGCAATCAAGCAACTTGATTGTCTGAGCCCGAGCTGTACCACAGCTCGGGATCAGACAATCAATTTGCTCGATTCCAACACAATAATCCGGTATTTTGAAATAAAGAAATCGACACATATTGACATTAACGCAGGCAGGTGTACGAATCAACCGGAGACCTTGTTGTTTTGCGAACCCAGCAGAGGGCCGTTCTGTATGCACGGACATATCGCCCGTGGGATTAGCCAGACTTGATTGTGCCAATCTGGCATTCCATGCTTGTCATTTCTGTATAACTATGTTCGGACAAGCTAATTGCAATACACTGTATATGTGTATATATGCCATTTTTATTCAATCACCAGCGAAGTATTTTACAACCAACTTACACATTTGAGGTATGACCGACTTTATGCAAATGGGCATATGTCGGTCGCAGCACATATTTTGCGGATTTAGCTTTTTAAAAACACTTATTACGCCATAAAATAGTTCCAACAGCTTGATCGACTTTTCAGTGTGATACATGTTTTATTTGCTTTTTTGGGTGCTAAATTTATGTTATTGCAAATGTTTCCGTAGTCTAAGGGTGCGACGATTAACCAACATACTCGATTATTCGCGATTCGTAACTCCATGGTTCGGTGCACGAATACAATCTTCGGTTTCGGTTTCCATTCTCAGAATAGAAACCTATTTATCATTTTGGGTTTTCCAAAAATCTTTTTTAACTCAACGTTCATTCGGCAGATCTCTGCTACAGAAAGGACTGGTTTAATGTTATCGCTAGACTGATTCTCGGTATATCGACACACATTGTAGACAAACATTATCAAAATCCGTGAAGCGGTTCATAAATTATTGAACAAAGAAAAGTGTTACGCACGTACGTACGCACGAACGTACGCTCGCACGTACATGCACTAACGCTATATCCCCTCTTGCCTATCGGCGAGGAGATAATTAAATGTAAAATTATGTGGACTGAACATATGCATATTTTAGTAACATGCTGTTACATTTAATAACAATGTGCAGCCGTTGCATATTAACAATTCTAAAGTGCGCAATATTCAGAAATGTAAATCAACATCGTTTGTACATGTACTGCAAGTAAGCAACATGCGTGACTCGTTGCCCAAAATAATCAAATAGATATGCGGTATGACTCATTATTTGCCAAACGCCACCACTTCGGAAATGTATCAGGTTTTCTAAAAAATCATATGTACTTTGTCCTTATCACAACTTTGATACATTTTCTAGTTTCGTTTCTGCATTTACACAGCACATGTGCAATGTACATGTATGGACACGAGGACGTGATAACACAGTTATATTACGTTCGTCCGCACATACGATCGATAACCCACTCGCGAAACCTTGCGGATTATCTCCTCGTACATGCGGACGAACAGTGATCTAACTGTGGCATAGACGACAATGATAACTTTGCTAAAATTCGTATGCAACATATAGTGGAACCTCTCTAAATCTAACACCCTGGGAGGTTCCCAGGGTGTTCGGTTTATAAATGTTCCACTGTAATTCCTATATAAGTCCACTGAAATACATGCCGGTGTGCATTGCAATCATGAACACTGATACGCATCCACGATATTCGACAGTGAAATCTGTCATAATGTAATACTTCGATGTCGCAATGTTGTTCGGTATATAGAGGTTCCACTGTACTTGATTCATACATTTAACATAGCAGGTGTTGACCTGAGACGTTTCACAGCATTTCAGATAGGTGACTGTGGCTGCAGATATATGCGACCAGTGAATTTCCAGAAGAGAAATTATGAACATGATAAATGTGCAGAGGCACAGTCTGATCAGTATATGCACTATAGGCTATTCCATAAACGAAACTGGCAGTCTTCTAACAGACATACAGATCGTTATCAGGATACAGGAGTTGCTACTTGATCATAAGCTATACTGTTCACAAATCACATAAGCCCCATTTCTCCAATCTCAGCCACAATATGAGCACATAATCACATGTTGTTGTCCTTCATTTTTAATCATGAACAGACACGACATTTTACAGTAACATGATTATGGGCACGATAAAAAGTGTTATGTTAAGGGTAACATGTGTGTGTTCCAAATGGTCACATGTATCAAACGTCCACATATTGAAGCAATCCATCAAGGAGTATTATTAAAGGTATATGATGATGAAGACACAGTTACACACTTTTTGACATAACACATGAGTGTGTGTTTCCTCAACAATGTGAAGGCCAAACAGGTTAAGGTCATGCTAATGGCGGCACGAGCGTGTTCCAAATACGTACATGTGCATGTACCACGTGTCCAACTATTGAAGCAATCCATTACGTAATATTAAGTTATATGATCAATTAGAAACTTGTATAAATTTCTTGAAAAATGGCTAAGTGTTTCCACAACAATGTGAAGGTAAAACACGTCAAGGTAATGAGCGTGTTCCAAATGCTCACATGTATCAAGTACCAAATATTGAAGCAATCCGTAAATAAATATTAAAGTTATATCAAGAGTATAAATACTTGTACAAACTGTTTGACATTTGTTTACGCGGGCGACGACGACGACGCGGGCGACGACGACGAGGGAAAAAGCGGCGACTACATGTATAGTCGCGTCATCTGCTAAAACCGGCGCGACAAAATGCACTTGTGTATGTATTTAACTATTAAGAGTTTATATGCTTCATATCAAATAGTTGGTCGGCAGGAAAACATGGAACAAACAATAGCATGTTTACTACATGGACATACGCTACTAGCTTACACAATCTCAGCTCTACGGATGTGTTTTACTATTTCATCTGTCTTTTACATTGTTTGTATCCGTGAGAGATGTGTTTTTCTATTTCATCTGTATTTTTTTATTTTTTTGTATCCGTCTCCCGGATACAACAAATATAAAAGACAGATGAAATAGTAAAACACATCCGTAAAGCTGAGATGTTCTAAGCTAATACGCTACTTAAGTCCCATTGTCAATCTGCTTCCACGTGGTCAGCCGCAATAGCTCATTGGTAGAGCATCGGACTACGGATGGAAAGGTCCAGGGGTGTGTTGCACTAAGCTTCGTACATGTACCACTAAAATGTTCGTAAGTGTAAATTTAGGATCGTCTGTAAATTTCAATTGATAGATTTACATTTATTGAGCATAGGCTGCATATGCATATGATGGGGACTTAAACAGTCGGTCCCGACATGCAAGGTCATCGAACCAGTGCCGTCGTTTACATTTTGTTTTGCTTGCACGTGACCGACATGTATGAGGGTTGACGGCGAGCTATAGAGTTGTAGATTATATAACTGGAATGTGTCCATGTTTGTTGACGTCTCTACGTACGCGAACTGCCACGGGAAAATGTATGTTATTGAGTTGTTCGCCAGCGTAGCTACTGTAGACATATCACACTCAATAAACACAATAATGATATAATAATTGAGAAACGCCCTCGGATATCTGCGTAATTTAATGAATTTCAAATACGTTTACAAAATTTACAATAGTTTTCATTAATAAAGTCCTCTGACAATTGTGTCTACTTTTGATACCGCGTACAGAAAATATTGTCAACTTTTGACTTTATTTATGAAAAATATTGTAAATGTTGTAAACGTAATTAATAAAATTACGCAGATGTCCGACGGTACAAAATCCCATGGCGTGCATCGTATGTAGATTATGGAAGCAGATGAGTGCACTCGCCGCGAGACGGAGAGCCTTGTAACCAGAAACGTTATTAGTGGTCTATTTGTACGCAGGCTTATGTGCCATCTTCAAGTACATTCTTCAAATTATTCCCAATACAATAAAACAACGCTTGTCTCCTCGTAAAAAAATCGCCAAAAAATATCAGACAGATTACAGTAGAACATGTATATAATATGTATGTTATGATGAACATCTCAGAAAACGTTAAATGTCAATTTATTCTGATATGCAGTGTTCAAGCTTTTGTTGACGTTGTTGGTTCAATGTGAAGTTATGTTCGCCATGTGTTATCGTAAGTAAAGCCATTTCTTCAGACGTTTTCTCAAATATAATAGTTATAAGCCCGTATGTGCGTACATGATTTGGGTCGTTACATGATCAGCCCACGCAAATTGAAAATCTCTTGAAATATGTGTTGCTACGGGAATCTAGCAAAAAAACAAGTCGAAAACATTGGAAATATATAGAGAATAGTAGGTTAGTGCCGTGAATGGTAATAAATATATGGCAAGGCTTAGGAAACGGGATGGGCGAGGCTCTGCCGAGCACATCCCGTTTCCATGCCGCGCCAGATATTTTTTCCCATTCACGGCACTAACCTACTATTCTATTTATAAATCCCGTCAACACCTACACATTACTTTAAAATGCAAATAAATAACCCCAGCCACCGCACATATTCATACGCAGTGATAAGGTCGTATTGACAGGATATCAAAAATGTTTCAAGGCACCGTTTCTCATGGCACATACGCACTGCGTTGACGGGATAAATAATAATAGACAGCCTCCCCAATATATTGTATTGATGAACTCCGATCACATATTACAGCCTATTACGTTAATCAGAGTTTACACGTGGCATTTCGGTCTGACCCACATTTGTTACGAATAGTAAATATCGCAGCTTCAGTGATTATGATTTGTAAAAATATCTGTCCATGTATCTGCCGACTTTTGCAGCCTATGCTCAATAAATGTAAATCCAATAATTGTTTACAAGAACACTTTTAGTGTGAAATTTACAGACTATCATACTTTTGCACTTACGGACATTATAGTTGTACGAAGTTTAGTGCAACGGCCCCCAGATGGTGTAGTACTCTGTTTCGTCACGTTCTGCCTTTAAATAGTTCTTCCGAAACATACATCGTTGTGTCAATCCGATTACTGGTGCTCAGTTGACATATATTCCTTAACCTCGTGTAAGTTTGTGACAGCTCGCAGCAGGGTACGACCAAATGTTGTTTCTTGGCTGCATGCTCAATAACTGTAAATCCAGTCTGCGCAATCTGATCAGAGGCTACAATGCTCGCTACTGAGTCATCGAGACGTTTTACATCCACCAACAAATAACGTTATTTCTGTATCAGACTGCACGAACATGAGAACAAATAACAACATACTTAGCCTAATACATTCACCAAATCCTCAATAAGCACGATTTCGTCGTGACATGTCCGATTTCGTCTCGAGTTATTAGCTGTTGCCAGGGGCGTAGCTAGCCAATTTGAATCTACAGCCCGGTTGACGACTTCGAGCACCGTTATTGCGAGTATGCTATGCTGGGGGGCTGGGGGCATGCCCCCCCCCCCCCTCCCCCCCCCCCCCCCCCCATCCACCCCAGAACAAAAATCGAAACTAGAAGGTAAATGATGCACTCTGGCACATTTCAAAACACCTTTTCTCGAAAATTCTGCAGGCCCGGGCCTGCAGTGCCTTGATGCAGATACGCACCTGGTTGCAGGGCAATGTTATTAGTTTCTAAATTTGGCAACGGTGAACAAACATAGATGTTGGGTTTCCGTAATTATGTCTAGTCGAAATGGAACCATCTACCATATTTTTTCAACGCGATTGTACAGCTCTATCTAATTACGTCGGGACGTATTGATTCTGTCTTAGACATATACTTTGCATTCCGGCCTACATGTATGTTGAAGAAAAAACAACGGTACTGTGTATCAGATGATATATAAATGATGTTTTTCGCTTCATGAGTTGCAAATTACCTACAATGTAATAGTATATAAAACAATCGCATAATTGCACTTGATAAGATTCCATGGTGTGTCCGTCTCAATGCACAGACATTCTACGTATTTGCCAAAACCCCAATTGAAATCAGAAGTAACGAGTATCAAAAAACAATAAGAAAATTATTGTACCTTTATCATGCTGCAGAAAACAATAAACAGACCACAAATATAGCATATTGTTCTTATTTTCAACGAATTCACATCTTGGTATTTCATTAGTGAAATGCCAAGACATGTTTTCATTTCGAAGCAAACTATTCAACAATTGCTGTATGTTGATGTGTAAACAGCAGTGTGATTTTATTTTACCCAATTAAGATTTTGAAATACCCAATTGCTTCAGAAATGATGGAGTGACAATACTCAATTACTAATTCCTTATCTGGAGCCCTGGTCATATTTTCATGCTACTCATAATTATGTACAGTTGTTTTCCGAAATACGATGCAAACCTATAATTACGTGTGCATGTATTTTTTCTTACAATCCGTTTCATCATTTCCGTGCATATCGGACGAATAAAATGTTCGTAAGTGCAAACTTATGATAGTTTGTCAATTTCACATTAACAATATTTTCTTGTAAACAATAATTGGATTTACATTTATTGAGCATAGGCTGTATATGCAGCCTATGTTCAAGAACAGTAAATCCATCAATTGATATTTCCAGACTATCCTAAAGTTGCACTTACGATCGGTTTAGTCGTACGAAGTTTAGTGAAACGGCCCACTGATTATCAACTTGTCTGAACATATATTGACAAATGATGTTAACTATTTTGAAATAAAGACAACAAATATTGGCAAGATTAGCAGAGGCGGCAGTGTACTCTTGATAATGGACTGAACGAATAGCTCGACCAAGACCAAACACACTTACTGAATTCCTGCATAAGCACGGGGTACGTGCGGTATAAGTAAGGTTCCAGAAATCGCAGATTTAGCACGAATCCATCCAGTGTTATTATATTTGGATTGCCTTTCGGGACATGTCTGGACGTTTCATATGGCTGTGACTGGAGAAACTGGGCTTATGGCGCATCAATTGCGGCGCATCATTTGCGTTCACTCTGGCACCTAATACATGTAGCACCTTGCAACACTTTGATTATAATATTACTACTGATGTTATCACATTGATACATTGTCCACTTGTGTTTCTGTATTTACACAGCACATGGGCAATGTATGGACATGAGCATGTGATAGCACAGTTAGGTCACGTTCGTCCGCATGTACGAGGAGATAATCCGCCAGCTAAATTCGTCCGCATGTACGCTCGCGGATTATCTCCTCGTACATGCGGACGAATCGTGATCTACATGTGGCATATAAGCATGACATATGTTTCACTGACTCATTGGCGAACAGTGTTGGCCATGTACATGTAGGCGCATACGCTCGGTCTGATCTTGGGCTACACTAGTCGCTGGCGCCGTATACCTAATTATCCAGTCTACAACACCATGGAAAGCAAATATAACGTGGTCGGCCCTCCTGGGAATCGTATATAGACTGGCATATAGAAACCCACAGTTCGTACTCTGATAGTAAGTGTTATTATATACGCACTTTCGTTTCTTATTGAAACACAATGGAACGCAAGACGTCAATAGTTATTTATAGGTTAGTCGTATGTGGATATATGCCACTCGTTCCGCAGCGCAACGATATTGCGCTCCTAAAGTCGCGCAATATCGTTGCGCGGCGGAACGAGTGGCATATATCCACTTACAAATCAAATAACCTTTATATTATATACGTACATAATTCGCAATTTATTTGCGCTTCAAAACATATACAAAATGTAATTAAAATAAACAAATTAGTGGCGATTCAGAAGGAACTACTTCGCGAGGGGTGAAGCGTAGTTCCGGCACTGACCAATATGAAATCACGGGACGTCAATATGGAAAAATATTGACGTCTTGTGTTGCATTGTGTTTCAATGGGAAAGGAAAGTACGTATATAATAATTGCCCTTATTAACGTCGCTTTACTTCATATTAGTCAGTGTTGGAACTCCGTTTCACCTCGAATAACAATTACTTTTAAACCACCACTTATTTGTTTATTTCTCGTTTGCATAATTTTTGAGGCGCATATACATTGCGAGTGGTTTACGTAACTATATAATAAAAAGGTTATTTGATTTGTACGTGGATGTATGCCACTCGTTCCGCCGCGCAACGATATTGTGCTCCTAAAGCTAGTATCTGACTGGGCTGCGACTGTTGGCGAAAATTACGAACGGCATTAGCGAGGAAGTTTCCAAAATGTCTCGAAATGTTCGCAGTGGTTCTCAATTTCCTCTCGTGAGTCGCATGGCCTCGATCTCAGTCGCTGGAATTTTGAACAAGCTCAAAAAATTCGAGCGACAAATTTGTTCTCAAAATAGTCACAGAGTCGTCACGGGCGTCTCGAACCCGTCTCGAACCATTCTCAATTTAGTTTCCGTGAGTCAGAAAGTGAGAGAAATGTGAGACAACTTTGTGAGGGGTTGGCGACCTATGAAACTAAATTGTGATTGATGGGAGACAACAATTATAATCCGACATTCCGGGCGGGAGACAGGCACGAGCTGCCTATTTCTCAATTGTCACGCATAACTGTCGCGCGACTGTCGCGCGAATGTCACGCGACACTCGCGCGACAGTCGCAAGTGCAAAAATAATTCGTAATTTTGTTGACATGTATGCGAACTCCCGGCGAATTTTGGACCAACATTTCGTAGGACATTCGTGCAACATTCGTGCGACATACGGGAACGTGTCATAAGTACCAATTCAGTGTGATTCCAAGTGAAAATTGTTGCTAATTCGCGTATTTTCTCGCAAGTTTGTGTCTCCAACTAGTCGCGAGCTGCCGCAGCCCAGTGAGATACTACCTTAAAGTGGCGCAATATCACACGCCGCGGAACTCGCATATATCGACATAGACATCAAATAACCTATACTTATTTACATGTACCAAAAGCGTTTTTGTTAACCCGTCTGCAAGATGTTTGTACACAGTTGCCTGCATGAATCTTGCCCAGATTCTCAGTGTTTCATGACATCTCCAGCTCAAGTTCACACAATCAACGTTGCATATACAGACTATGCTCAATAAATGAAAATCCATCAATTGAAATTTCCAGACGATCCTAAATTTGCACTTACGAACATTTTAGTCGTACGAAGTTTAGTGAAACGGACCCCAGATCCGCTATGTTACAATGCAACAAAGGATAGATTTTGAAACAAATTCGTATTTTAGACTTTGGATCGATTCGAAATTATTTCGAGTTATTCATGTATCAACCCTACTCACTATCCATTAAAATTATTCATTTTTTTCTGTTCGAATCTTAGAAACTTCAGATAATATAGCAACCAGTGCGGATCCAGATTGTTCAGTGCATCTGTGAATTGTGTAGACACATCAGGGGCGGATCCAGCATTTTGGTGAATGGGTGGGGGGGGGGGGGGGGTTGTCTAGTTGCGAAGGTAACTCTTGCAATCTACTCCCGTACTGTCCGTAGCTAGCTACGGACGGTACGGGAGTAATTACAAGAGTTACCGTTCGCAACCAGGGGGTTGTCCTATTTTCGAGCTCTTCGAAATGCACTTTCCTGTGTTTTACGGCATTTAAAGTCAGACTCCAACTGGTGGTAATCTGTGATCTATGTAAACTCCATGGCTGCAACCCCGGAACACCCCCTCCCCTCAAGATCCCCATCTGCTGTCCTAATTTGTAATTCCCCATACATCTCCACTTATGTCTTGATAGCCACTCAATCACAATTGCATGTACGCACTTGCTACTAATGTGACGAATACGTTGACCTATAGCAAGCCACAGTTAGATCACAGTTGATCCGCATGTACGAGGAGATAATCCACGAGCTTTAGAACGTGATCTAACTGTGTTGTCACATCCTCATGTCCATACAGTCCGTACACTGCACATGTGCTGTGTACATGCAGAAACGAAACTCGAAAATATATCAAAGATTTGATAGTGTTTTCAATACCCTCCAAGGGACGTTTCACTAAACTTCGTACGACGAAAATGTTCGTAAGTGAACATTTAGGATTGTCTGGAAATTTCTATTGATGGATTTACATTTATTGAGCACAGGCTGCATATGCTTCATATGCAGCCTATGCTCAATACATGTAAATCCAATACTTGTTTACAAGAAAACATTGTTAATGTGATATTTACAGACTATCATAAGTTTGCTCTTACGAACATTTTAGTCGTACGAAGTTTAGTGAAACGAGCCCCAGAATTCAAGAGTCAATATGGCCGATCAAGACTGAACTTATTTATAATGTTTTACATTCATGTAGCTAATTCGACCCTTGTGTTGCAACGTTCACCAGTCAGGCTCAAATGTCAGGAGTAAAATACCACAAGGAACGTATACACTATCGATTGCGCCAATATTTGTCTATTTTTTATTTCAAAATACTTCAATATTGTGACTGAAATCAAGCAGCTTGATTGACTGAGCCTGAGCTGTGCGACAGCTCAGGCTCAGAAAATCAACTTGCTTGATTGCGAGTTCACATTACCAATAGGTGTTTTGAAACGTTCATAATCTGGGAAAGATTAACACAGGCGGTTGTGTACACATGTATTTCACACTCTTCTGACGGGCAATCCGAAAAGTGACAAGTTACAAGGGTTTGAACTTCGCAGTAGCGCAAATGTGTTGCTGTACTGTATACCATCTACATTTCGCCGCCATTAAATTTCGCGATTTACGTTATTTGAAGATTTTCGCGATGACCTTCTTTCGCGATCTGACAAACCGTGCTAATAGCATACAATTGGCGGTCAGCGTAAATCTGTGTTTCAAATCCTTGCATTTTTTTTACGATTTTCAGTCACAAAACTGGACTTAACTACAGATGTAGGGAAAACCAGTCCGAGTACAAGTACGGCGAGTTATTGTTATGTATTGCCCAACGGAAAGTACCATACTTGTGCAAAACATCGATATGTCGTCAGACTCGTGAAAACGCAAGACGAACATGGCCTATGTGAGTGAAATGATTGAAGGGGATTTTGCATGAGTGATGAATTATTATGATATGTATTAAGCAGTGTACTGAGCTCATAACAAACGAGCCTATCTTCATACAGACACGGGGACTTTTTTTATTAATTCGTTCCCACGAAATAACAATTCGTTCCCTCAATTTAACAATTCGTTCCCTCGAATTAACATTTCGTTCCCACGAAATGAAAATTCGTTCCCTCAATTTAACAAATCGTTCCCTCGAATTAACAATTCGTTCCCACGATATAACAATTCGTTCCCACGAATTAACAATTCGTTCCCGTGGGAAAGAATTGTTATTTCGTGGGAACGAATTGTTAAATTGAGGGAACGAATTGTCATTTCGTGTGAACGAATTGTTAAATTGAGGGAACGAAGTTTCATTTCGTGGGAACGAATTGTTAATTCGAGGGAAGGAATTGTTAATTCGTGGGAACGAATTGTTAATTCGAGGGAAGGAATTGTTAATTCGTGGGAACGAATTGTTATTTCGAGGGAACGAATTGTTAAATTGATGGAACGAATTGTCATTTCGTGGGAACGAATTGTTAATTGGAGGGAAGGAATTGTTATTTCGTGGCAACTACGGAGCCCCGCAGGGTACGTAGAATTATTGTTTACAAGGCGCACAATGATGACTTGTAAAATGGATTGAGTATAAATAAACTGAAGTGAAACAACAGTGCGCCTCACAACGCTGCTTCAAATGCCACATGTACAGTCTGTTTCAAGAAAGCTGCCCAAA
Source organism: Conchocele bisecta (assembly GCA_029237695.1). NCBI lineage: Eukaryota > Metazoa > Mollusca > Bivalvia > Lucinida > Thyasiridae > Conchocele > Conchocele bisecta. The sequence goes on along the minus strand of JAQRGA010000424.1, from coordinate 25,504 downwards.
TTATACGGCTATATAAACAATGCAAAAACTATATTATTTGTGTTTAATTTAATAAACATTTAAGAATGAGCCTTCTTTTTATTTTGTGAAATTTGGTTCAATATTGATATTATTACGAAAAATCAGTTTCCCCAGAGTGAAGATGTCTATGGGGATTCAATATGGGGAATTTTCCTAATTTCAGAAGTAGCAAACCGATTTTCAAAATGTAACTTTTATTTTCTTAGCTAGATCGTGTCCAATCAAATTTGGTTCAATATTGATATTATTACGAAAAATCAGTTTCCCCAGAGTGAAGATGTCTATGGGGATTTAATATAGGGAATTTTCCTAATTTCAGAAGTAGCCGACCGATTTTCAAAATGTAACTTTTATTTTCTTGGCTAGATCGTGTCCAATCTATGTAGCCAGGTTGTTTCGCTAAATTTGTACGACTAAAATGTTCGTAAGTGCAAAATTAAGATCGTCTGGAAATTTCACATTAACATTGTTTTCTTGTAAACAATTGTTGGATTTACATTTGAGCATAGGCTGCATATGCAGCCTATGTTCAATAAATGTAAATCCATCAATTGAAATTTCCAGACGATCCTAAATTTGCACTTACGAACATTGTTGGGGGACCGTTTCACAAAACTTCGTACAACTAAAATTGTTTCGTAAGTGCAATTTTAAGATCGTCTGGAAATTTGAATTGATGAATTTACATTTATTGAGCATAGGCTGCATATCGCGCCTGATATCAGTGTGGAAATGTACGTCTGTATACAATGTATAATAATGCCAATCAATACGTGGGGTAATGGTGAATGAATGTTTATTTTGCCAGAAAATGTGAACGTTTTGTGCCTACTGAGTGGGCATGTGGGCGAACTATAATATCGGTTAAATAATAACACAGTTGTACAAACCATAGTACCCGAGTCGATACGAAATTGGTCCGTTTTGGCTGATCACATATACAAAACGCGCACCTGCATTGTGGTTGACTCTCCTCCGTGTTTCTCGTGCTTACATTTGTATGTCATTGGCTGAGAGGGAATTGACACTATCACTGACACAAAGGCAGCCGTGCACTAAAACCACAAACAAACACATCACAAATGGCAGCATTTGTATCATGTAGCTCGCTATGCATTAACTCTTAGAATGCGGGAAACAAAAAAATTGTCGTCTGCTGCTGTTTTATATGTTCTCTTCTTTCTCAATAAAACATGATTAAACGTGACAGTCCTGTTAAACCATTATGTTTATGAGAAAAATGGAAAATCAAAATAATCAGCAGACCACAACATTTAATTCAGCATCGTAAGGGTTAGCCGAAAACACGATGACCGACAACCAACTGTTGTATCGTATCCTCTATTGACTATTAAATAACGTTTGATTCCGTCTGATTCAAAATTCTCTGCAGAATATTCAGACTAACCCCGTATGTCAATGCTTCTAAATGTGACTTGGTCGTGTTAACGGCTGGAATATGGTCATCATTAAAAGGAAGAAACCGCAGTCGTATTGATGACCTCATGATCACCGCCATTAATCCAGTGTAAACAATATACCACGTGATCACATACCCTGCTTGTGGTTATACTATGTCAGGGGGAGAGGTGGGTGGGTGGTGGTACTGAGGGCGGCACTACATGCTATTTCTTTGTATTGGCAAATACCACTAGTATTGTCAGAAAACGCTAAATACATGTATATACTGTGGAACCTCTCTAAACCGAACAACCTTGCGACATCCATGTATTATCACATATTACACTGTACAATATCGGAATTACAGTGAAACATATGTAAACCGGACACCAGGTGGTTTAGAGAGGTTCCACTGTGGAGCTTATTGCACGACTACCGATTCCATACGATAGTATTAACAGAGTTTAACTGTACTGATATATGCCTCGTTTCCTACGAAATCTCTCTAAACCGAACACAAATAAAACAAATATTTATCCCGTCAACACTGTGCGTATGTGCCTTGAAACATTTTTGATATCCTGTCAATACGACCTAATCACTGTGTATGAATATGTGCGGTGGTTCTTTTATTGCATTTTAAAGCTATGTGTAGGTGTTGACGGGATAAATAGAATAGTAGGTTAGTGAAGTGAATGGGAAAAAATATCTGGCGCGGCACGGAAACGGGATGTGCTCGGCAGAGCCTCGCCCATCCCGTTTCCTAAGCCTTGCCACATATGTTTTCCCATTCACAGCACTAACCTACTATTCTCTATATGTAAAGCATACGATCTTTATGAATTCCAGCTTATTGCATGCTTACATAGAACTTTAAATATGGGGTCCCGCACATCGGGGTGCATTGTAGGCATTATCGTTTATTGTTTCAACCATTAGACATTTCATTAATATACACAAATATCAATTAATTTGTATTACCTGGTACAGTTATTGGCATTATTTCGCATACTTTGAATGACGGATTTTAATAATTTTGAGGCCAGGGGAGATAACCGCGTTTTCTCAAACTATTAACACAAATCAATATATATTTAACGGAAATCAATATGTATTCGTACAATGCATTTTATGGTGTACAATAATTATACTTTATAAGATATCGACAGCAGTCGTCATGAAGTTTATATACATTATTTATTTAAATAATTAAAACTAATCACCATTTCTTCACATGTACATACACTGGTGATCACCACTGCCGACACGAACTTGAAATATTAGTTAATACAGTAACCGTTGTGTCAAAACGGACACATGCCATAAACATTTGGAGTATGGATCCGGGTGTCCGATTTAGAGACGTTCCACTGTAATTCAGGTTGTATGAGGTTGGCAATGTAATATGCTTGTGCGCGATATCCACAGGTTGCGAAAGGTTCTATTACAATTTAGAAAGTTGCATATCCATTTACTGTGGATTTGAAACAACATATAAATAGTTCCTCCATGAGTGTAAGTTACTTCCCTTTGTTGGACACAGGTAAACACTGTCGGCCATGTTAGGAGGCAATATTCCATTAGGCCCTATAGACAAATATGGAAAATAATCCAAGTTACGGAATTTACTAAATATCGCTCAAAAAAGAAAACCCACTTGTCTTTACATGTGATTTATTTGAACCGGGAATCCCCTACTGTTCACCCTCCCAGATCCCCTAGTGTAACCGGGAATCCCCTACTGTTCACCCTCTCATAGTGTAACTGGGAATCCCCTACTGTTCACCCTGTGTAACCGGGAATCCCCTACTGTTTACCCTCTCCTAGTGTAACCGCGAATCCCCTACTGGTCACCATCTCCTAGTGTAACCGGGAATCTCCTACTGTTCACCCTCCCCTAGTGTAACCGGGAATCCCCTACTGTTCACCCTCTCCTAGTGTAACGGGGAATCCCTACTGTTCACCCTCCCCTAGTGCAACCGGGAATCCCCTACTGTTCACCATCTCCTAACGTAACCGGGAATCCCCTACTGTTCACCCTCCCCTAGTGTAACCCCGGTTACACTACAGGAGGGTGAACAGTAGGCGATTCTACAAAGCACTAACATTAATATCAGAGTATACATGTATATGTCCATTCAATATCAATATTTCGCTTACAGTTACATATAGTTTTTCCCACAAAGATGGCTGAAAAGGAAGACAACTCCGCGTCACATTAGCTAATCTGGGAAGTGTGTATTCCACACAAATGATAATAAGCATCATAAACACCAATTTATCCCGTCAACACAGTGCGTATGTGCCGTGAAACACGGTGCCGTGAAACATTTTCGATATCCTGTCAATACGACCTAATCACCGCGTATGAATATATGCGGTGACTGGGGTTACTTTTTTTGCATTTTAAAGCCATTTGTAGGTGTTAACGGGATAAATAGAATAGTAGGTTAGTGCCGTGAATGGGAACAATATCTGGCGCGGCTCGGAAACGGGATGTGCTCGGCAGAGCCTCGCCCATCCCGTTTCCTAAGCCTTGCCATATATTTTTTCCCATTCACGGCACTAACCTAATATTCTCTATATATACGCAGCCCAGTGTAGAGGTTCAAGTGTTGTTACATGTATGCCACCAAATGATGCATCGCTTGTTTGATTATAAATAGTGTCACTTTGTGAAACACGGTGCCGTGAAACATTTTTGATATTCTGTCAATACGATCTACTCACTGCCTATGAATATGTGCGGTGGCTGGGGTTATTGTTTTGTATTTTAAAGCCACTTGTACATACATGTAGATGTCGACCTGATAAATAGAATAGTAGGTTAGTGCCGTGAATGCGAAAACATATATGGCGCGGCACGGAAACGGGATGTGCTCGGCAGAGCCTCGCCCATCCCGTTTCCTAAGCCTTGCCAGATATTTCCCCCCATTCACGGCACTAACCTACTATAATTCTCTATTTACGTTGTTTTCAAGTGGGAACCAAGGACATTGCTGTATGCGACGTAATGAGTGCGCGTATACTGGTTGGTAATGGCTATGTTAAAGCTCGGGTCACATCTAGTAGGCAAACAATTACGAGTACCCGCTATCCATATACATGTACATGTATAATCATTTACTAATCTTTGTTTTACTGATAGTAACTCGCTGTGGTATCAGGCTATTTCCATATACAAATTAAATGTGTCACCTGAACAAATATTCGACAGAGTATAAAGTATGATAATTGCACATCAAACAATAAATGCAGAGAATAAATAGTAATTTCCGTTAACATTTTATGGAAACACGGTTATCGCCCCTGATATCAGTGCGGAAATTCACGTTTGATATACAAAGTTTAATACTGCCAATGAATATATATTTTTCCCGAAAAAAAATCATATCTAAAGAATGGAGGAAACAAATGTGTCTTCATAAATGATTACAGTGGAACCTCTCTAAACCGGACACCAAGAAAATATCTGTGCTCTTATGTTTACGGATTTCTTGGTCATCTATCTCAGGTGACAATGCCTGTTCATGATCGCATAGCACACAACTATGACTCAGAGTTATCTCCCGTGGTGTCCGGATTAAAGAGGATCCAGTGTACTAGCATGTGAGACCCCAGCTTTAAGTTTAATTTGGAAACAATCAGTCAATACATTAAATCATCCACTAGTTAACTTTCACTGGGGAAGGATAATGTTATCGGTACGAGTAAATGGGATTTATTGAAGATTTGACAAGTACAGATCTTGGTCAGCAAACACACATTTACATCCTGATGCAGTTTCTAACGATTTAAATAATTATACACAACCGCCTGCGTTAATCTTGCCCAAGTTATCAATGTTTCTAAACATCTATTGGCGTAACCCGAAATTTATGTCTGTAACGCAGGGCGCCCTGCGTTACAGACATAAAGTTCAGGTTACTATTGGCGATGACAACTCGCAAACAAGTAAGTTGTTTGTCTGATCCTGACATATAGCAGAGTTCAGGCTCAGCCAATCGAACTGCTTCATTTCGAGCTAAATATTAATTTAGTTTCAAATAAAGAAACTGAAAATCATTGAAAAGATTAGCGCAGTCGGTAGTGTATTGGAAATATATCTTGAACTCAATAGCTCACGTACGGTGGCACAGACGGGACATGCAAACAGTTTTTACTTTCACGTTCTCACGCAAAGCGGTTTCAAGGTGCATGATCACGTGGTTATAACAACAACAACAGTGGCTGAAAGTGTTGAAATCTTGAGAAAGTATTATTTGATATTTTCCTTAAAGGTACATGCCCACGCAGTAGGCACAAAATGTTTTTTAGAGGAATTAAATAAGTGTATAATTATGTCACTATTACACCAGTTCTAAAAATTATGAGTGCCCGCTATACAAATATAATCATTTATTAATTATCAATCTACTGTTAGCGACGCGCGGCGGTAACAGTCTATTTTGATAATGTGCGGGGACGACGACTTTCACATCACGGCTTGCGGTGCGCATGCGCAGTATACTACGCGCGCCAGTAGGCTTCCCAATATGTAAACAAGAATATCAACATGTCGAAACGTCCAGGACGGAAATTGTATGAAACGGCGTCGGCCAAAAAAAAAAGCGAAATGTCTGAGGGACAGGCAGTACAGAGAGAGAGATTGGTTAATATTGGCGACCAGATCACCAAATGGAAAGAGTTTACGTGGAGTTTTAGATTTGGACTCGAACAGAGATTTTTCTTCTCAACTTCCGATACTTCACTGCGCATGTCAAAGATGATTGACCGTGTCACATGACGCGTGTTGGTAAAAATAGCACGAGGTCGGAAAATACCCTTTCTGGTCGCGGCATATAAAATGCGATTCAACACCAATTAACATGCGCCGTAATTAAAATTAACTCGTTAGTGTGTAGACAAATGGCTCATATAAGGCATGACAGAAAATGAAAAGTAGTAGTACTGTGTAACCTGCTGCGTGGGCATGTACCTTTAATATAAAACGGATATTTTCCTTATTATGAAACGGATTTTGATGAAATATGTGGCAGCAAACGCGTCTTCATGAGCTGCATTTGGTGGTCCATGGAGTTTGGCACCGACTTATATCGTTTTTGCGAATAATCGATCGATTCTTCGCAAAATCAACAGAAGTTTGGGCGAAAATACAGAGACCACCAATTGCAGCTGAACAGGACGCGTTTAATGCACCATATTTCATCAAAATCCGTTTCGTAATAAGGAAACTATAAAAGAATACGTACTTTGAATCAGACGGATTCTGGAAATGTCAGTACTTGTTGTTGTTGTTAGTACCACGTGTTTGGTATGCGTGTTTGGTACGCCTTGTTTGGTATGCGCACGCAAAACATATCGCGTGTGAAATCAAAACATATTGTGTGCGCACGCGAAAGCAAAGCAATATGTCCATGATCCCTCTGTGACACCGCATAAATACATTTTGTATGACGTTTCATTTTAATGGCATAGCCCAAAAGATTCAAATGAACCATTACTACAATATGTCCGAAGGAACACAATGTTGCCTTGATTTTGTTGATTAAAGTGTATTATATCCTGAAGTAAACTAACTCTCAGACGTTTTCGCGATGCAATGGAACTTAACCCCTTGAACCCGAAAGCCCGCTATGTCGGGATTTGCAAACAGTGCAGATCCAGATGAGCCGGCTCGAAACGAGCCGTCTCATCAGGATCTACACTTTTTGCAAGTAGTTTTCATATGTTTTAGAACAAAAACACCCCTTTTCATAAATGAACTAATCTGAAAATCATTTTGTGACGAGTGGGAAAATGAGCATATCACAGTCCATTGCAGTTATATAGAGTTGACATGATTAATTATCTATTTGTTTATGACTAAAAACACGCCGTCTACAATGTAAATGTGTGAACATGCACATTCACAGTTTCTTATATTGTATTTCTAAAATACACTGCACTACCGCGTGCGCTAATCTATCCACTATTTGTCAATGTCTTCTCTTCAAAATACTTGAATATTTTGTTTTAAATCAAGCAGCTTGTTTGGCTGAGCCTCAGCTGTACTACATATCAGACTCAGACCATCAAATTACCTGATTGCGTGTTGGCATTGCCAATAGTTGTGAGAAGTGCTGATATTCCTGGCACATTTAATGCAGGCCGTTGTGTAACAATAATACGACATGGCATCGTCAAACGAATCTTATCCCCTTGCTGCCAGCCTTGATAATAATACCAAAAGAAAACCCAAAATAACTCCTCAGTGACCATGACATTGGGCGGTCGAACGTGGGTCGTACTGGCATCCTTGATAACAAAACAGAAGAAAAATAAAGTTTTGCCTTACACATTTGCCTTACAAATAAGGTGAACACAAGTCCTCAGTGACCTTGACCTTGGGCGATAATCGGACGTGGGTCGTATGCAAAACAAAACACCATTCCTAGACTCACATTGTGGCCAAACTTATCAAAATCGATGAAGCTATTAATAAGTTATTGAACAATGAAAGGTGTTACGAACGCACGCACGTACGTACTTGGACTAACGTTGTGGGTTACACATTGTGCCTATCGGCGAGGGGATAATAACCGGACGTTCTCTAAACTGCGAGCAGTGTAGTCCCAAGTTTGATTTGGAGCTACACTGGTTGTAAAACTTAATATAATGGTGCGCTATATAATGTGGTATCCAATTAGAGATGTCTGAACTGCTTCGTCAGAATGCTTATTCTATCAGATACAAAGCGATTCAAATGGGTGGCAGCGACTGGAGAAATTGGACGTATGTGATTTTCCACTAGTGTAGATCCAGATGAGACTGTGCATGAGATATTTATCAGGCTACATGAATGTGATATCTGATCAACAACTACACTGTACACAAATATACAGAGCCCCGCAGGGGACGTATACTTCTTTTTCTTGTATTAATTCGTTCCTACGAATAACAATTCGTTCCCTCAATTTAACAATTCGTTCCGACGAATTAACTATTCGTTCCCACGAATTAACAATTCGTTCCCTCAATTTAACAATTCGTTCCCACGAACTAACAATTGTTAATTCGTGGGAACGAATTGCTATATATCGTGGGAACTATTTGTTAATACGAGGGAACGAATTGTTAAATTGAGGGAGCGAATTGTCATTTCGTGGGAACGAATTGTTAATTCGAGGGAACAAATTGTTATATCGTGGGAACGAATCGTTAATTCGAGGGAACGAATTGATAATTTGAGGGAACGAATTGTTATTTCGTAGGGACGAAATAATAAAACAAAAATCCATGTCCCCTGCGTACAAATCCTATAAGCCCCATTTCTCCAGTAACAGCCACATATTTGATGTCATAATGTGTACAGACTAATATAAATAAGTATTCATGAATGATGAGCTGTCTGAAAATTATAACGAATGACGTCATAGCAGTTTAATTGGCTTCCGCAATGTAAGTACAAGGGAATAGTTACATGTATCACAACACAAATCCCCTCGCTGACAGCATTGGTAATAATACAACAAGAAACAAACTTTAATATTTTGTCTTTTGCCTCAGTGACCTTGAACTTGGGCGGTCGACGTTGGTCGTATGAGAAACAAAGCACCATCTCTAGATACACAGTGTGGCCAAATATTATCAAAATCTTTGAAGCGGTTCATGAGTTATTGAAAAATTACTATTAATACTAATACTAATTACTAATGTACGCACTTAATTTATCCCGACAAAACATTGCGTATGTGCCGTTGAAACACTGTGCCGTGAAACATTTTTGATCCTCCGTCAATACGACCTAATAACTGCTTATGAATATGTGCAGTGGCTGAGGTTATATTTTTTTATTGCATTTTAAAGTATTTGTAGATGTTGACGGATAAATAGAATAGTAGGTTAGTGCCGTGAATGGGAAAAATATCTGGCGCGCACGGAAACGGATGTGCTCGGCAAAGCCTGGCCCATCCCGTTTCCTAAGCCTTGCCAGATAGTTTGTCCCATTCCACGGCACTAACCTACTATTCACTATATCCCACTTGCCTGCCTATCGGCGAGAATATAATGAAAGACAGTATGCTGTATTAAGTGATTACACCACTAATGTAAAACAATAATTTGTCTGTAGATGTATATCGGCTTACGATCTTCTGTGCACCGACGAGAAATGTGTTTTTTAATGATAAAATCGTTTAATAAATTCGATCGCTCTTGTAAAAATGCGATATATAAATATACAAATAGTTTTAACCTATGTCTCCTTATCCGGAACCAAAATGGTATGCAATTCCGTACACTGGAATAAAAAATAATCGATTCGTCACCAATATCCTGCGGAGACCCGCAGTGGACATTGATTTTGTTTTATTAATTCGTTCCCACGAAATAAAAAATCGTTTCCTCAATTTAACAATTCGTTCACACGATATAACAATTCGTTCCCTCGAATTAGCAATTCGTTCCCGCGAAATGACAAGTCGTTCCCTCAATTTAACAATTTGTTCCCTCAAATTAACAATTCGTTCCCACGGTATAGCAATTCGTTCCCACGAATTAAAATGGAACGACTTGTTATTTCGTGGGAACGAATTGCTAAATTGAGGGGAACGAATTGTTCATTCGTGGGAACGAATTGTTAATTCGTGGAAACGAATTGGTAAATTGAGGGAACGAATTGTTATTTCGTGGGAACGAATAAATAACAAAAATAATTCTACGTGCCCTGCGGGGCTCCGTAATTATCACTATAATAATAAATGTTTTGTATTATTCCTCTCGCCGATATGCAAGATGGGATATATTAGTATTAGTCCATGTACGTACGTTTGTGCGCACGTACGTGCGTTCGCACGTTATCAACACCTTTCATTTTTAAAAAACTTATGAACCCCTTCACCGATTTTGATAATATTTGGCCACAATGTGTGCATAGGAATGGCGTTTTGCTTTGAATATGACCCACGTGCGACCGCCGAAGATCAAGGTCACTGAGGATGTATGTTCAGCTTGTTTGTAAGGCAAACATGTTAAAACATATGTTTTTATCAAGGCTGCCAGCGAGGGGATTATCTTAGTGATAACGATGCCCTTGTTTTATCAATTGGCTATGTCTAGAAAGAAACACCATCATGAGGTTTGTTTGACGTAATATCTGTCAATTCAGGTTCATTTCACTTTGTGAAAACAAAACGCGACCAAACATTATTAGTTTCTTTTGAGAAACCAATATTGAATCAAAATTTCATGATGCGACTCTATTTGTTTTACACACGCTGAAAACTAATTCTGCTGGTTGTATCTACATATAAGCTGCAAATAAAAACGGGAGAATTGCGAAAGAAATCTAGCTAGATACATTGCCCCCCCCCCCCCCCCCCCCCCCCACCCCCCCCCCCCCCCCCGCACTAATCTTGCCAATCTGTTTCAATTGCTTTATTTCAAATTGCTTGAATATTTTGGCTGCAATCAAGCAGACTGGTTGACTGAGCCTGAGATGTGCTACAGTTCAGGCTCAGACAACCAAGTTGATTGATTGCCATTGCCAAAGTATGGTCAAATTTTGAATACATGTATGAAATTGACAATGCCAACTCGCAATCAAGCAATGTGATTGTCCGAGGCTGAGCTGTAACGCAGCTCAGGCTCAGTCAACCAATATGCTTGATTTCAACCAAAACTTTCAAGTATTTTGAATTAAGAAATGACAAATATTGGCAGTATGAGCGTATGTGGTACTGCATTGACACATTAACAACATGATTAAACTGCATGTAGTGTTCTTACACTGTGAACTATTGATGTAGCAGAAATATGCATACACTGTGAACGACCATTTGATGTAGGAAAAATATGAATTCACTGTGAATGCCCATTTGATGTAGCAGAAATATGGATTCACTGTGAACGCCAAATTGATGTAGCAGAAAGATGAATTCACTGTGAATGCCATTTGATGTAGCATAAATATTAATTCACTGTGAAAGCTCATTTGATGTAGCAAAAATACGAATACGTACTTTTCATAGTATCCACAACAAGCCGGCGGGTTTGATCTAACTGCCCGGAGTGGCGTGTGTGTCCTTATAGGGCTCCCGACCGAAAGCGTGTTCGTCGATCTCCGTTTCCGTTTTATGGAGGAAAGCGAGCGTCTGAGGTTACATATCCCCTCAGTCAGCGTGTCCAGTTTGGTCTCACTGTGGCTACTCCGCTGCATGATGTAGGTATGCCGCTTTCAGTGGTTACACGGCGTGACTTATTCCACGAATGGCACGTTGTTTTGTGTTATAATAATGTGTTGAGCTGCACTACTGTCTGTTCCACGTTTTTCTGCCGACGAACTTTTGGCTATTAAACACATTAAATCTAAAAAATATTTAAAAGTAAGTACTTTTTCATCGATAACAAAAAAGTCACCCTCCCCAAACAATATTGTTTGATGAAATTCCATCAAATATTGATTTTATTGCAAAAAAAACTATTTTCCTATGGCAATTAACATGGGGGGTAAATTTCCAATTTATTTTATGTTTAGGATCAAAAAACGATTTTTTTTTTAAATTGACTCCGAAACCTGCCGAGATAGCTTGAAAATGATGTAATTAAGAAAACAAAAGTTAGATTTTGAAAATCGGTCCACAAATAAAAAAACTTTCACAGGTTTTGAGGAGAAGGGTAATTACGGTTGTATGATATCGATGGTGAGTGTACTGACGTCTCCTCTATGTGCGCACACAGCTAGTCCACTTCTCAAATATGAAGTACATTGTCATTCTCACCAAGAATTATAAGACACGATATACACCAATTGAACAAATCGCACAATTACCTGAACCTTCACTGGCAATAATGAATGCACCATTTATTGATAACAATACATTTCGCTGGCTGTTTGCTTGTCCAAATCTAACTCGATATCATCAAAGTTAACGGCGACAGTCATTATTTCCAACAAAACGAAATGTTAAGATGTGAATATACTTCATACGCAGTATATCATGTTCGCTATTTCAATTATGATAATGTTGACGTATACACTATACATGGTTGCTCGTTATATCAAATAACTCGACATAAACCTCACCCACATACATGTACAGTGCAACCTCTCTAAACCCAACACCAATACAACATATGTGCTCTTATTTTTAATGGGTTTCTTGGCCATTTATCTCAGATGTTATATGTATGTTCATGATTGCAAAGCACACACATACGTATCAGAATGGCCATATGACTGATTCCCAGTGGAACATCTCTAAACCGGACACCCTGGGGACCTCCCAGGGTGTCGGGTTTAGAGAGGTTTCACTGTACGTAGGTTGTATATTGATGAGAACTAATAAAGCATCGTTCATCGCAAAACCGTGTTACAGTATCGTGTATATCTCCGTTAATGCAACATGATATCAAACAGACAATACAGTGTAACCTCTCTAAACAGGACACCATGGGAGGTCCCAAAGGTGTCCGGATTATGGATGTTCAACTGTGAATCAGCCACATGGCCATTCCGATACGTATTTGCGTGTTTTGCAATCGTGAACATTCCACTGCAATTCAGCACAAAATGGCCAATTTCTGTAATGTTCTGTTATAAGCGTACATGACAATGACATGCTACACAGAAACATATTTAAATTAAAAGACACAATGGGATACCCAGGGTGTTCGGTTTATAGGGGGCTTCCTCTATACTTAAACTAAACCATATCCAACGACGATTTGAATTTAATACAGTGTAAACCGTTTCGATCGCCGACAAACTCGTCCACTGTTTGGAGTTTGTTTGCGGACGAGTATATCAAAGGACGAAATTGATTCAGCAGTTATGTTTCCGGGTTAAAAATGGCCATGAAAACATAGCATTTCCAAAATTGGTCACGAAAGTTAATAGCGCACGTCGTCATACCGCGAACGATAATCGTCGCGAATATGACCAGGTTCGAAAATCGCGAAATTTAGTAGTCGAAACATTTAGTTGGTTTACAGTAACCTGTAGTTCAGTGATATAATTCCAATGTAATAACACGTATATGACTTCCCTAACTGATATATTGAACTGCTGAATATGTCATCCTCAAAACCAAGTCGATGGCGACATACACTACCGGCTGCGTTAATCTTGGCTAGATCATCAACGTTTCTGAACATCTATTGACCATGTCAACTCGCAATCAAGCAATTTGATTGTCTGAGCCTGAGCTGTAGCAGCTCAGGCTCCGACAATCAACCTGCTGGATTTCAAGTATTTTGAAGTAAGGAAATTGACAATTATTGGCAAGATTGGCGCAGGCGGTAGTGTATTTATGTTAATTCAAAGTCTTGTCAAACACAATACATAAAACAAACGATATTACACGACGATATGAATCACCGATATAATACGCGCATTCACTAACGACAAGCCCCATTTATCCAGTCACAGCCATATATATAAGTATACATGTAGCCAGTCATGAGTACATAACTCTAATTGCATTTCATTATACTGCATTACATAAGAGTTATGACGGAGTAGTATTACCAAACGTGCGTTTGAAGCGTTATTTGTTTACTTCAGTCTGCTTCGTGGAGGGTGACCTAAGCATTTTGCTAATACACACGTTATTATGTAAGTTTATGGTAATATTTTGTGTCATATTGTATAATTGTCTCTCAATAACAATATAGCGAAGTATGAACGTCAACGCCCTGCATGTTTTTACATATGTTAGTGTGCGAAGTGTAAATGTTATTATGCACAGTTTTACTGTGTAGCGTGGTGTAGATATAGTGCAACCTGTTGCATATAAAGCAAAAAAACGTACAGCCCAGCATGTAGCCTGATAGTTTTTTGTTTTTTTTTTTGCTTATATTTAACGGCGGCACTGGCTCTAGGACCTTGCATGCCGTCTCCCAAGAATGGGAGAAAGAACGGAGGTAGAGATTTTTTGAGAGAAGCCGGTAATTCGTATTTACAGAGCAACTACGAATTATCGGTACCCATTCACAGCTGGGTGAACTGGAGCAGTGTGGATAAAGTGTCTTGCTCAAGGACACAACGCAGCGCCTCCGGTGATAGTTATCTATGGCGAACAGTGCAGATCCTGATCAGACTGTGCGGATGCACAAGCTGATCTGGATCTACACTGGTCGCAAAGACCACAAGCCCCATTTATCCAGTCACAGCCATATATATGAGTGTATGGTACTGTTACATGTATACGAATGGCGGGTGCTACATTGATGGAATGACAAACGATGCAGATCCTGATCAAATATCACACTCATATATATGCACATGTATAGTAGTCTGATAACCATCTAAATCGTTTGTTAGAAGAATGGCGGATGTATCATTGAAGGAGTGGCGAACCATGTAGATCCTGATCAGACTGTGCAGATGCACAGTCTGATCTGGATCTACACTGGTGGCAAACCTCATACGCTTAATTTCTTCAATCAGTGACATCCGTATGGTCAGTCGCGATGACAAGGAGATCATTGTGTCTTTGACCAGTGTATCTCCTGCTAACGGATTCGTTCAGCCTGATTCTATGGAACGCCAAATCTACATAAACTAAAATAAGTATTTCTAGCTGTAAATAATTAGAGCCAGCATTAAATATTTAGAGCCAGCATTATATATTTAGAGCATTAACTATATAGATATATCATTAACTATTTAGAGCTAGCACTACATATTTGAGTTTATGTAGATGTGGTGTTCCTGGACCGCCGAATCTACATCACTCAAATAATTATTGCTAGCTGTAAATAATTATAGCTAGCATTAACTATTTAGAGCTATAGTAGCTCCAAATGATTTAGAGCGCTCTTCAAATGATTTGGAGATGACGCTAAAATATTTAATGCTAGCTCTAATTATTTACACCTAGCATTACTTATGTGGGTGTATGCATAGTTGGCGTTTCATATGATTCACAAGTCAGTATTTTGTTTGGGAATATTTTCAAGTTAAGCAACGGATAATGTATGTCAGATTGTATAACACACACAGTCTGATCTGGGACTACACTGATCGGAAACGCTATAAGCCACGTTTTGTTACAGAGAGTAACACTGGTCATTCATAAATTCATATTTTGAAATAAAGAAATTGCAAATATCGGCAAGATTATGTATGCGTTAGTGTAGTGTATGATACCAGCACAGTGTACACCTGCTTAAGGTATTAGGTAATAGATAGCCCCATATATAGAGAATAGTAGGTTAGTGCCTTGAATGGGAAAACATATATGGCAAGGCTCAGGAAACGGGATGGGCGAGGCTCTGCCGAGCACATCCCGTTTCCGTGCCGCGCCAGATATTTATTCCCATTCACTTCACTAACATACTATTCTATTTATCCCGCTAACACCTACACATGGCTGTAAACTGCAAAAATATAACCCCAGCCACCGCACATATTCATACGCAGTGATTGGGTCGTATTGACAGGATATCAAACATGTTTCACGGCTCCGTGTTTCACGGCACATACACTCTTTGTTGACAGGATAAACTTGACTTCAATGATAGATTGCTTCATAAGAGCGATTTGATATATGAATATAACATATGTGAATATTGTCTTGTTACTGTAAACTATATGGAGCATTGAGTTGCCATCTCCGCCATCTCTGTATGTACAAGCCATCGTACAGTTTCACCACTTCGTGCGTTGACACATACAGCAAATAATATGACAGTAAACCGAATAAAATTTGATATAATAGACAGATATGACCACGACAAGCTCTAAATATTATGCCAGCAAACTACACAAAATATGAAATATCTGAGCATTTGTTCCATCAATCTCAAAATAAATTTCAACGTGTAAACTTTCCAATCTGATGAAGCTATTTATAATGGTGCTTCGTGTTGTTACAAACACAGGCACAGTCATGTCCAGAAAACTCACATATATTACAGTTTGGTGTAATATAATTGATCGGAGTTCGTTCTCCTGGCTTTTCTACATGTGATTAGCTACAATATATCATATGTTCTACTTCACATTTTGAGTTCCTTGTCAAACGGCAGAACAGGTGAAACTGGCTGATGGCTGGAACACACACAGATGGCAGACTTCGGCACTCCATGTGCCGTATAGGATACAGTAACGAGGCAGTGTTCACATAGAAGAATTGAAGAAGAAGAATAGTTTATTGCATCGAGGCAACTGCCTCATGAGCATACATACATGACTATGGTATAATATACGTACAATGCAATATGGCGTACATGGGTAAACTACTAAATATAATAAATTTAGAAACACGACAATCGTGGCAAATAGGCAAATAGATTTCAGACCATGCCGCAACCACTAATACATATATCTGTACGTGTATCATACACTCATGTACATCGCACAGTCTCCGCTTACTGATCATAGCGTGTGCTAAATGTTATATAGCTCGTATTAATTTTAACAATAAATGAGAAATAGACATACATATACATATAAATACACATGTACACACACAAGAATACTGACATGCACATACATGTACACCCATATACGCACATATACACCCATATACATGTATATCTTCTTTCTAAATGTGGTATAGTATTACATGTCTATATAAGTACATATAGACACATATACATATGTGTACATACACATACATAAAGCAATGCAACAGTGGTAGCGTCATGGCATGAACGTTCTTTCCCTCAAACAGGAATATTTTGATCATACATTGTATTCCAATTGTCGTTTTAAAGTAATAGTGCACATATAATACATGTATCTACTTTACACACAAGTATAGGATAATTTAACGAAACAAAGCATACAAAGCTTACTAGTAGTTAAATATTTTTTTAAATTTCGGGAGAGTTTTTGTTTTTGGCAAATGCGCTTTAAATCAGCATCACAATAGCGTAAAACAACTAGTCAAATGAATAACACAGTGATGTACATTCACATATAATACATGTCATACTGTAAACAAACGGTATATGATTGTATGGTAGGAAATGACATAAATGCACATGTCGACTTAGAGATCAGCGGAGTCCCAGATCATCCTTCGCATTCGCACAGCCTGTTCTAAGACTGTAATGTGCATTTTATATAAATACATATATTCCATCACATTTATGAAGCAATTATCTTTGAATCAAACGATGATCTGGGGGCCGTCTCACTAAACGTCGTACGACTAAAATGTTCGTAAGTGCAAATTTAGGATCTTCTGGAAATTTCAATTGATGGATTTTCATTTATTGAGCATAGGCTGCATATGCAGCCTATGCTCAATAAACGTAAATCCAATACATGTTTACAAGAAACCATAGTTAATGTGCAATTTACAGACTATCATAGTTTTGCACTTACGAACATTTTAGTCGTACGAAGTTTAGTGTAACGGCCCCCATGTATATAGCTGGTCTTTAACAACTGTTTTACCGTACGAAGTTTTGTGAAAAGGACTTTTGGTACACCACCATCTACCGTGCTGGTCAAGTTGCATGGGTATACAGTGGAACCCCACTAAACCGAACACCAAGATAATGTCTGTGATCTTATATTATATGGGTTTCTTTGTTATTTATCTCAGATGATAATGTATAGTCATGATGGCAAAGCACCAACTACGTATCAGAATGGTAAAATGCCAGATTTACAGTGCAACATCTCTAAACCGGACACCCTGGGGACCTCCCAAGGTGTCCGGTTTAGAGAGGTTCCACTGTAAAGACAAGCCAGCACATGGACTGGTCCTGAATTAATTTAGCCAGGTGTTCTCATATTGCACGAATTGTTCCTTAAGTGTTTATACGTCGCGCGACATGTCTGTTTGCACATATACATAACGGCGTCGTGGAGTGGCGTGGTGGTAAAAGTTTTCTCATTGCATTTACAACACCACGTGTAGGTCCTGAGCCCAATGCACAGTTCCACAGTGCGTTAGTTAAAATATATGATAAACGTAATGTAGTACACACTCGCATGCGTTAATCTTGCCCATAGTATCAACATTTCTGAACACCTACTGGGCAATGCGAACTCGTAATCAAGCACTTTGATTGCTACAGCTCAGGCTCAGTCAATCACGTTGCTTGATTGATGCACAGCTACGTCTCAGCCGTCAACGGTGCTTGATTGTTAGACAACTCGGGCTCAGCCAATCAAGTTGCTATTTCGAAATAAAGAAAGTAAAAAGATCGGCAAGATAGCCCAGGTGAATGAGGATGTAATAAGGAATACACCTTCCCTGTGTGCATGTACATGTACGATGTAAGTATGTACTTGCCATTATCAATGATACATCCGCCAATTTGGTTGTAATCGGAAGCACGGGATTTATGGGATTTGTGACCAGTGTAGATCCTGAGCAAATAGTACACTCTTGTATCGTGATCGCGAGCTATATTATTTGTTAGAGCACGCCGTGTTTCATTGGTGGAATGACGAACAGTGCAGGGGACCGTTGTACTTAACTTCACACGAGTAAAATGTTCGTAAGCGCAAACTTATGATAGTCTAGACATTTCACATTAACACTGTTTGCTTGTAAACGATTATTGTATTTACATTCATTGAGCATATACTCAATAAATGTAAATTCATCAATTGAAATGTCCAGACGATCCTAAATCTGCACTTACGAACATTGTAATCGTACGAAGTTTAGTGAAACGACCCACAGATCTGCATACATACTGGTTGTAAAACGTATAAACATCATTTATCCCGTCACGACACCATTGTACTATGAATTTCTCTATCACACATTGTACAATAAGTGTATATACAAATCCGTTGCTATGAATTGGCGTATCGTAAGCAAGCAAACAAGTACAGCCGAATTTGTGCAAAAGACCACCTCCGAATAGCAATCACTTGGCTGTAAAGGCCACACGTTTGTGGAACAATTACTATATAAATGACCCTGCGAATAAAGACCACCCGTGAACAATTGCGAGATTTATCACTTGCCATGGCCGGTGTTTATTCACAGGTTTGAGTGTACATGTTGTATTATAGTGACAGGCGCATATACGTAGTCACATTTACAGTTCACCCTACATGCTAAGCCAATCACTGGTCAGCATTGTCCTCCACTTTATTTCATATATTGCAATGTTTAACCCCAATAAGTTACATATTACCAGATTTAATGATTAACTGGAAATGGAAAATCAATATTTGGATATGACATTGCATTTTAACTTGACTGAACTATAAGTATGTTATTGTTCGCCTATTTGATTTTTCAGGAACTAACTGCTGCGGTCGTTAGCGCTCTCTCGCGTTTAATTCCTTAAACATCCAATACGTGAACAACTAGCAAATGTGGCTGTGGACGCACTTACATGTAGGGCCGATCATGTCTAACCGATGCTTCCACTAGTGCTGCACTCAACACCGGCGTAAAATAGTTCACGTCGAAACATGCACCAGTTTCATAACGTCATGCTACTACTTAGAGCTGTCGTCAAACGCAATTTCGTCTAGATACCGGCGCAATTTCAGTATAATTAGTCAGTGTTTCTCTATATAGCCGAGTGTGAATTCCACAGGAAACCGGCGCCTATTTCGACGTGAAACTATTTAACTCCGGCGCGGGGTGCGCGGGAATTAGTTGCACCAATTCTATAGCGAACGCACTGACCATACTACGCGAATGTGCGCCGATCTGGGGCGAGATTGGCCGCAAACTCAGTCAGCCTCTTTATGTCGTTACTCAGGTGTTCTCGCACCGACATTGATGCATGCATTGTAGATGTTGACTAGCAGTTGACGGCGTGTACATGCTGAGTGTAGCTCAGACTCGCGCAAACATATTGGCACAGAATCAGGCAGTATTGAAGCTAATGATGATCACGAACTTGTCTACATATTCAGAAAACTTTTATTCGGAATACCACGGAATGCCAGTCCGTCGGATATACAGTGGAACCTCTCTAAACCGGATACCCATAACTCCTCGTACTCGGGGTGTTTTATTAATATGTTTCACTGTGGCTTGTCGCAAATGACGATGTACGTTCATGATTGCAAAGTCAGCAAAGTATTTAATTAATATATTATCGGAATTGCCGAGGAACCTCTCAGAACTGGGCAGCCAGTCAGTGGAACGGACTGTGATATGTTAATTTTGCAACCAATCCAACCGTCACAAACTGGTTTTCCGACTAGTTAATTTATGAAGAGGTGGTGTTTTTCTTCTCGAAAATATGAAAATTACTTTCAAAATGTGCAGATCCTAATGAGACGGCTCGTTACGAGCCGGCTCATCTGGATCTGCACTTTTTGCATAAACCGCTATAGCGGGCTTTCGGGTTCAAAGGGTTAACACATTTATTGAGTATGGTTTATTGCATTAAATGGGCTTGCAGCGTACATGTAAATTAAGAATCATAATACACTAGTGTAGTGCATATACAAATGACACTACTACAGAAACCATTCTATGTGATTACATAATCTGTATGAGTATGTGCTTATGCAATAAATAGAATTTACCATTCGTGTTGATATAATATTATTTAATTCAATTTTATGAAACACGGAAATAGGTATTTGCTGCTATAACGGGAAACAATACAAATGAACCATATTGATAATTTGCAGTAGACTATCCTACTGGAAAGCAGAGTATGCTATCCGCACTCGGGATACACGGCCGCCTGTGCTATTCTTGCCCATATGTGAATTTATTTTTCTTTCAAAATACCTGACTATTGTGCTTGAAATCAAATAGCTTGCTTGGCTGACCCTGAGCTGTGCTGCAGCTCAGGTTCAGCCAATCAAACTGATTGGTTGCGAGTTGCGATTGCCAATATATGTTCAGAAACAATAATATATTGGCAAGATTAACACAGGCGGTGGTGTATAAACCTGGAGAAAACCGGAGTACCCATTTTGTAATATAATGTGTGTGAACGGCCTTTGGTAGCCCATCCTACAAAGCGGTTGAAACATACACGTAACATGCACGTAAACTACTGCCTGTCGATCACAAAAATAGTATGACGCGAAAATCAAATCGTCACAACAATCCATTGTTTAACATCCGGCCTGTGATTCAGTTCACGACAAACTGCTTCTGTGCCCATTCAGCTGTTAATAGCAACCTTGCGACGTTTACGACCGGTGTAACAGGAGATCAGCATGAAAATCGGCCTATTGCATTCAGTCCTGTCCAGTCTAGTCGTCCGCTTGCGTATTCTGACACGAACGACACGGAAGTATTGGCAGTGTTACGTGTCATCTATGGACGATTCGGTGTATTTGAAGTGTTACGTCTCTGCTACGAAACATTCGGGTCATTTGAATTAGTCTTCCGTCTTGCATTACGATACGAGGTATTTGCTAAGCATAGCAATGCTGATTTATATATTAAACTATTTGTTAAAAGAAACATGCTTGGCTGTACATGAGAATCGTCTTCATTAGACGAATGATAATATAGCGAACTGCCTAACCGGAAAAAGCACTTGATGAACTTGATGGCAAACCTCGAGTGAAGTCGACGTGATCAGGATCTACGTGGTATTTTAGTGTTCAGCAATGCTTCATTACATGTAGGAACATGATCACAGAATGGTTTATATATATATTACACTGTAAACCAGTCAAATGCATGTTTGTATGATTTGCTATCATGGACAGACATGTCATCGGAGACAAACGGGTATGAAACCAATGGAAATTATTATAAACACGTAGCGGGGTGGTGTGGACTGATTGATAGGCGTGTTACGTGAAGAGTGAATGACTTACTGCCAACCTGCAGAGACGGGCTGGGTTTGAATTACATGAATTACGTGAATTACGTGAACATTATAGACCCTGATAAAACTGCGATAATTCGCAGGCTGGCATGTGTCTAGACTAATCAAAATTGAATAATATCGACATCAATGGTGGAATACGGCGTGTTTTTTATACAGAGGCGTAACAAGGTGATATAATCCGCATGTACTCTGAAGATTTGTCAACTTTCGACGCCATTTACGGAAAATATTGTAAATTTTGTAAACGTATTTCGTGACATTACGCAGATACCCGAAGGTACAAAATCGCATGGCGTGTCTCAATTGTTCCGACGTGCTCATATACGGCAAACATGACACACTGAAAACCTCCCAGGGTGTCCGGTTTAGAAGGGTTCCACTGTGTACGTAGAAGCTGTAGCAAGTTGCAAACATATATCTTTTTTAACATGTTCATGTAGTAATTAAATGCATGGAATGCGTTTTATGACATGAACGATGACATGAGCCAGCCTCTAGAATTACCTCCCTTATCTCATTGTCGATTTTCGCCGATATTTAATCGAAAAAAATGAAATATTTTACAAAACTGACGTCGAAATGTTCAGAATTCATGGGATATATGCATAACATTTATGTGAACATTGTCCCAATATTGTACCCTATATGACACATGGAGAGGCCAACTGGGCTGACTATCTTTGTGTGTTAAATTCATCAACTGGGCTGACTATCTTTGTGTGTTAAATTCATCAACTGGGCTGACTATCTTTGTGTGTTAAATTCATCAACTGGGCTGGCTATCTTTGTGTGTTAAATTCATCAACTGGGCTGACTATCTTTGTGTGTTAAATTCATCAACTGGGCTGACTATCTTTGTGTGTTAAATTCATCAACTGGGCTGGCTATCTTTGTGTGTTAAATTCATCAACTGGGCTGGCTATCTTTGTGTGTTAAATTCATCAACTGGGCTGGCTATCTTTGTGTGTTAAATTCATCAACTGGGCTGGCTATCTTTGTGTGTTAAATTCATCAACTGGGCTGGCTATCTTTGTGTGTTAAATTCATCAACTGGGCTGGCTATCTTTGTGTGTTAAATTCATCAACTGGGCTGACTATCTTTGTGTGTTAAATTCATCAACTGGGCTGACTATCTTTGTGTGTTAAATTCATCAACTGGGCTGACTATCTTTGTGTGTTAAATTCATCAACTGGGCTGACTATCTTTGTGTGTTAAATTCATCAACTGGGCTGGCTATCTTTGTGTGTTAAATTCATTAGCCGGTTTCTACGGAAGCCCATTAGGGCCACTTCACTCTTTTTTTTTAATTGCATTTATTCAAGATCTTTCGTGAATTTTCAAGATACTTTCATGAATTTTGAAGATACTTTCTTGAATTTTCAAGATCTTTTCTCGAATTTTCAAGATCATTTCTTGAATTTTCAAGTTCCTTGAAGTATCTTGAATATTCAAAAAAAGTGTATGGAAAATTGACTAAAAATCAGCCATAGTTTAAACGTAGTTACTTCCATTGAAAGTGAAATCGAATGGGTTTAACGCCCCATCAACAGCTAGGGTCATATGGAGACCGCAGTTTAAAGTTTCATCCGACAGACCAGTGGGATGGAAATACTATGAAAGTAGTGTTGATGTCTAAGGCGAGGTTTGAACCCACAACATACGGATTGGAAATCAGGTATTCTAACCTCTAGGCCACAATCCATCCCTATACTTCCATTGAACATACGACTGATTTGAGTGAATGTAAAATTGACTAAAATCAGAGCACGAATATGCGGACTAGTTGAGAAGTCTGCATGAGCTATATTGTTTTTGGTCAATATTTCGACGTCATACAGAAAATACGACTTGATTTTCCAATGCATATCGGCGAAACTCGGCGATGCGATAATGGCGGTTAGACCAGAGCTGGGCTGAAATACTAATTATCAAGTTGGTCACCTTCACTATCGATTGTACAGTTTAAACAGTGTTGACCAAACTGACCAACCCAGTCGTGTAGTCTGATCAGGGTGTACAGTGTTCGTCGTTCAATTAGAGAGTCATCCATTGGTCATCGAGCGAACAATGGGGATTACTATCGGCCAGCAGGAGTGTTCTGCATGATCAGGATATACACTGGTCATATGACTGACTTATTGATTGGTTTATTGATTGATTGACTGGCTGGGTGATCGATTGACTGGTTGGGTGATTGATTGACTGCCTGGGTGATTGATTGGTTTATTGATTGATTGACTGGCTGGGTGATTGATTGACTGGTTGGGTAATTGACTGACTGACTGGGTAATTGATTGATTGACTGGCTGATAGTTTACTGATTGGTTGATTGATTGATTGCGAACACAATGTCTAAACATTTGTCTGTATCGGATGTCACTGCTAATGTGCTTTGTTTAGGGTCTACACTGGTCGCTATTGTGATGTTGGTCCATTCCTTTTGTCTCTCGTGAGCATATCATGTTAACGGATTTCACCACAATCTCTAATCTAGGTAATTGCAATCTGATAGCGGAAATTTTTAATGTATTCATAAATTACTATTTTATTTCTTTAAATAAACTAGTTTTAATCAAAACAATAGCCGTGATCATGTATTAATTACACTACATTAATCATAAATAATCTTAGCCATCAAAACAATTAAAAGACGATTACTTTATATCATTTCAGTAGAAATAAATAATTACTCCCTGAAAGTGCACTTAGCTGGAATAGATTTTGGAGAAATCCGCTACGTTGTTAGCCGGTCTAGTCATGCTAATCAACCTTCAGGTTCTTTGGCCTTGACCTTGGGCACGCGGGCGACATGTGTTGGATATATATGAAAGTAATGATAAACAAGCATTGCAAGGTTCAGGTTAATATGATTTATAGTTGCACAGATATACTATACTTAAACAAAACAGAGCCTTCAAAGCACATGTATAGAGAGAGAGAGCAATCACAGTACATACATATATATAGAGCCTTCAACATTTATCTCGTGGTCAAGACTTAAATAAAACAAAACACACTGAAATAGCTCGTGGCCACGACATAAATCAGGTGGCCACGAGATAAATAAAAACAAAATATAAATAAAAGAAAAACACAACTAAATTATCTCGTGGCCACAACCTAAATTTTCTCGTGACCACGACATAAATAAAAGAACAAGAGGGCCATGATGGCCCTAATTCGCTCACCTGACTCCATGAACACCAGAGGAGAATGTGACATTGAGTTCATGTGATTTAAAAACATTGTGCTATTTTTAGATGGCGGTAATCTTGGATTAAGCGATGACTCATTTTACCAAATCTGAAAATGCTTCACCCTACGATCTTGACTTACTGAAGTTTGGCCAGCATC
>JAQRGA010004239.1:0-10285 GCA_029237695.1 Conchocele bisecta | reverse complement strand
GCCGAAAAATGTAAACTATTCCGCGGAATTTCACAAGCGAGGGTATCATGAATACAATACTGGAACTATAACCTGTGGCATTGCCAGACCTCTATAACCGACAAAAAGCGGAGGTCGCATATCGGGAGGGCGCTTCCGACTTCTCTGCCAACGTTGTAAACACTGCATTTGAAACCGTCTTGAACTCCCGAGTAACAACATTTCACAAGAGACTATAGTAATGCGGCCCAGAAGTTATTCGAAACCAGGCGTCATCTGAAAAGAGGCTACGTGAAAGAAAGGCACATTTCCAGTACAATTAGCAAGATGGGTAGGATCTCGGACTACAGGAAATGACAACTAGACAATGTGGATCACAGCTACTCTAAAGGACAGAATGCCACGACGAGGATGAGAAGCCAACATCAGGAGATGCCATAGATCCATGGACTGCGAGGGGGATTCCTTGCCTGAATGGCTGAACATAATTATCTGCCTGGCCTTGTAATTATACTGACCTGGAAAGCACTGTCATTAGGGGACCGGGTTATTTGTTTTGCCCGAGGTAGCTGTGTTTGGGTTTTAACAAACATGCAAGTCATTAATCACAGACGATTACCCATTACCCAAATTGCTGCAAATGGGATCCACAAACTGAATAAAACATTGAAATGTCAGTACAATGAGGGCATTATGGAATTTGCCTTAACCGGCCATGTAGATTCCAGATGAGCTGCCTATTTTCATGATGATATCTATGCGTGTCAGAACCAGATTAGATTAACCAAAACTTTTGCTGGGTTCTGCCACTTTGTTTGCGCCATAAGGACTTTTCCTTTTACAATTGCATGACATGATCACTGCATGCTGGTCTATTTTTTTTGCAATGCCGGTTACACATGAAAGCAAATGAAACCAGTGAAAATTACTTTTACTTACTAACTACAAACACAAATTTACCAGCATTCCGGATAGCCCGCCATGGCCGACCCACAACAGCCATTCGGAAACTCAATTTTCTGCTAAATATTTGGGCCCGAGTCCTCCAAGGCTGAGATGTTCCTACATTAATACAAAGTTTATTACCACAATCAACAGTTGCAAGCCACATGGATCCGACCCGTGCAACCATTATTACCCAAATCGGTGGACAATTTTTATTAATTGCCACAATTCCCACCCCGGCTCGGGTCCCAACGGTTTATGAAAATAACAACCATAGGCCACCCTTCTTCCATAATGGGCCTGTCCATAGCTGCAGGTACCATTTTCGCTACTACCCGTTCACAGCAATTTTTTTTCATTCTCTCCTAAACAAAAGCATCCATCTTGATGATGTAAGGTGGGAAATGTACATCCCAGCTCAATCGGTGTTCTAGAAACAACATTGAAACATGCAATTCTGCAGAAAAATGCCAACAATCCGCAAATAAAAATGCATTTAAAATGATGAAAACAGAAACAAAACTTTGTTTAATTACGAGGGCCTCTAACTTCGTAGGCCCAAACAGACTACTGCGATTTTTTAATTCCATCTTTTGGCTGGGCAAAACTGCAATGTTGATTTTTGTGTCAAACAGGGCTGGCTTGACAGGCCTAAACAACACAGATAAGAACTGTATATTAAACCATTTTATAGCGTAGGGGTCAATTCACTCACCGCCTGTAGCATAAACATTGGAATCACACATTGAGTTACAATGTCTGACGACTGGATCATGCCGTCTTCTCACCAACTGTCAACCCACCCGGTGACCAATTCGTTTCGACAGGAAAGGAAACATGAAACAGCGGGTCAATCATCAACGAAAACATAACAGTTAAGAGCCGCATACATTTCATATTTAACATGTTTCCCCCACAAAATTAATCCTTCCACGGCAAGATATTGGCTGTGTACTAGAGCTGTGTAAACACTTTCTCCACCATGGCCATTAAAAAAAACCACATCAGTGCACCCGAACCTCCTCAAAGCAACCTCAACACAAAACAAATGGAATTTAGTTTTCTCCGACTATTTTTTGAGGGTAACCGACCCGAAGGCAGTCTATCTGTTACTGAGGTCCTGGTCAGAATGGGGCCAAATTGAAAAAAAAATAAATATAAGCTCAACATCATAGCCATTTGCAATGAGAACCCAGGGCTTTAATGAAATCTGCCACTCTGCGACCTTATGTGGCCCACACACGAATCAAAATGATGAAATCCGCAATTCTCATGGTTCGAGGGCACTCCGAGGCAATGCTAAACTCTTTTCCGTAAAAAATCCATAATCCTCCCATGCAAGTTTGGACATTTTGGTAGAAATAAAAAAGGACCTGGACAGGCATTTGATGGACTATTGTTGCAGAATGTGAAATATTAATACCAGGCCTTTAAAAACAATGGACAATCCGAAAATTAAATAAATTAATTAAATTTTAAATTTTAAAATTTTTAAAATTTTGTCGGAACCAAATGCGCAAAACTCAGATATATTTTCCAGTGCCAATTATTGAACCTAACAAGTACCAAATGTACATGGTTCACATTCAATCACTAGGACCACAAGAAAAGAATCATGGCATGTAAAACCCAACACTATGGATATTCTGGTTTATATTTTTTCAAGGGGTCATTCGGGTCACCAGTGACGATCCACTGTCTTGCATGCACGACCAACACTAGCTTTGCAATCTGCCTCATTACCCGAGTGTTAACTAAATAGGAAAAAAAAAAAAAAAAAATTTTCCTAATAATGGCCTGTTTTTTAATTTTTTTTATACCATTCTATGCTGCTTTAACGGTGTTCGCCATTTTTGTCCGCAGTATACCACCAAGACTAGACTCAAACCCACAACATGATTCAGTGGTGTGCACAACAAGGCAAATGCCATTCTAATTCTGACCTGTGAGGCTGCAAAAAAAGGTATTGAATGTGTTTATTGCAGACTACCAAACACACTTGCATTGCAGCAAAGGGGAGAATAACCACTGACAGTGAAAGTGAATTACTATTGGCAAGTGATGTTTCAGAGACCAATTTGCGGCACAGTTGTGCAGTCTGATCTGGGTCTAACACAATTGGGTACAAACAACAATTCTGTGCACTTGATATTTCTGCAGAACAAACATTAGACCCTGGCCGACGATTTGCAAGGTTTAAGACCTGCAAAAATGATAACCTATATAGATGCAACTGTATCCTCTACGCCGAACGACCACTTCCAAATGCTTCCCGGACCTCCGTCTTTGCGCTGGCAAAAATGACCGAACAACTGGCGGGCGGGCACGTCGAAAAGTTCCTGGCCCAAACAAACTGCACCTCCAACCTGCAAAATTGAATGAAAGCGACAGTCACTGATGAGAGATATACTTAAAATGGCCGGCGGACGATCGAGGCATCAACATTGAACGATACGGCTATACATCTAAAAAGAAGCTAACTCCGACCGATCATGTGGAAAGTTTTACCTCCGAAAAATGTAAACTATTCGGCGAAATCCCCCCCCCCACAAAAAAAAAAGCGAGAATCATGAAACAATACTGAACTATAACTGTTGGCATTTTGCAGACTCGATAAACAAACAAAACGGAGTCCATCGGAGGGGGCTCGACTCTCCTGCACGGGTACGACTGCATTGAAACCGCGAACACGATACAACCTTTCACAGAAGACTATAGTAAACGGCCAGAATTATTCAAGGCGTTTCATCGAGGGTCTACGTGAAGAAGGGCACTTCCATACCAAGCCAAGATGGGAGGATCTCGGGAAAACTACAGAAATGAACAACTAAACAAGTTGGAATCACAGCTACTTCCTAAAGACAGAAGTTGGCCACAAGGACGAGGATGAGATGCCGTTTCAAAATCAGGAATGCAGAGGGGTCCCATGACTGCGATGAACCGTATTCTTGCGCATGGCTGACCAGTATTATCTTGCCTTGTAATTAGTACTGACGGTGGAGAACCACTTTGTCATTAGGTTTTTTAGCGGTTATTTGTTTGCGAGGTAAATTGGCTTGTGGTTTTAAACACATCGCCATCATTACAGCAGGGGACGAAATCAAAAAAACCCAAAAGGCTGCAAATGGGATCCACAAACTAAATAACTTTGAATCGTACAAGGAGGGCATTATTGGATTTGCAACCGGCATGTATCCAATAGCGTTGGGCACTATTTCACGAGGGATATATAATTGAAGGGCGTTGTTTCGACGGACCAAGTAGATTAACCACTTTTGCTGGTCCTGCACTGGTTGCAAACTCAAAATAAGGTACCCTCCTACAATTGCCAAATGTAACATGATCACTGCATGCTTATTGCTGTGCATGCCGGTTACATAGCATGGAAACATGTGAATAAACTTACTGCTCTACCACATGCTTAAATTTAAACCAGGCATCCGGATAGCGCCATGCCGACCCACAACAAGGCCATTCCTGGAAAACCTCAAATTTTCTGCTATTATTTGGGCCCTGTCTCAAGGCTGATGTTCTAAACATTAATACAAAGTTTATTACACAATCCTAACAGTTTGCAGCCACAAGGGAATCCCGACCCTTTTTTGTGCAGCCATTATTACCACTCTGTGGACATTTTTATTATGCCAACACCCCGCTCGGGGGCACGGTATGAAAATACACCATAGCACCCTTCTTCCATAATGGGCCTTGTCCATAAGCTGGCAGGTAACCAATCGGCTACTACACCGTTCACGGGGAGCAAATTTTTTCATTCTCTTCCTAAACAAAAGCCATCCTCTGAAAAAAAAAATGAATGTAGTAAGCGTACATGCCCACTGTCAATCGTGTTCTAGAACCAACATTGAAACATTGCAATTTCTGCAAAAAAGAAAAAAATGCCAATCCTGCAATTTTAAAATGAAATCTGAAAATGATTAAAACAACTAAATACTGTTTAATTACACTGCCTCTAACTTATGTAGCTACACTACTGCTGAAATTTTTATTTCATCTTGCTGCAAGAACTTGTAAATGATTTTTGCCCTGTCACATGGCTGCTGCCAGGCTAAACACACAGAATTAAACTGAATATTAAACATATAGGGCATTTAGGGGCATTTCAACTCACCGCCTGTAGGCAATAAACATTGGAATCTCACATTGAGTACATGTTCTTTGACGACTGGAAAAAATCCATGCCGTCTTCTCACCAACTTGCAACACCCGGTCCCCATTTCGTTTTTTTCTGACATTTTAAAGAAAAATAATGAAATAAAAACGGTCAAAAACCTCATCCACGCACACAGGACATTTTGCCATGATCACAACTTCATTTTACAAGTTCCTCCACACAAAATAATCCTTCCAAACTGCAGAATGGCGTGTAAACTAGCCCCTTGTAAACACTGTCTCCACGGACTGCATTTTAAAAATTAATAACCAACTCATGGCAACCGAACCTTTGGCCTCAAACAACCTGCAAAACACAAACCATTTAAATGTATTCTCCGGTATTTTTTTAGGGTAAACCGACCCGGAAGCATCCTAAAAAACCTTTGGTAACTAGGTCTGGTCAAATGCAAATGTGATTTTAAAAATATAAAGCTCAGACATTTTTTTCAAGATACCAGTTTGCATGAAACCAGTGGCTTTTTTTATGGAAATCGCCCAACCTGATGAACTAAAATTGTGGCACACACGAATCAAATATTAAATCCAAATTCTCATGTTCCGAGGGCACGGCCAGGCAATGCACGTCCGTTTCGTATTCCATATTCTCAATGCAGTGACATTTGTAATGAAACTAAAAAGACTGACAGGCAATGAATGACTATTGGTGCAAAATGTGAAATATTAAATACAGGCCTAAAAACAATGGACAATTTCCGAAAATTAAATAAAATTATTAAATTTTAAATTAAAATTTTGGAATGTCAACCAAATGCAGCACCTCAGATATATTTTCCATATGGCCAATATTGAACGTTTAACAAGTACCAAATGTTACATTGTCACATATTCAAGGGTCATCCTAGGACAGCAGAGAATGAAACTAGGCGATGTAAAACAACATAGATAATTCATATGATTTTTCGTGCATTGTCGGGCACCATGCATCCAACATTCCTGGCATGCACGTATAACACTAGCTATGTGCCAATCTGCCTCATGTACCGAGTGTTAACCCTAAATAGGTAAAAAAAAAAAATTCTAATATGCGTACATGTTAATTTTTTTATACTTTCTATGCTGCTTTAACTGGGTGTTCGGCATGTTTGTCCGCAGATATACCACCAAGACTAGACTCAAACCCACAACATTAGCAGTGGTGTGCAACACAGGCAAATGCATTTGCTAATCTGACCTGTGGTGGCATGCAGATATGCATGTGTATTGCAGACTACAAACACAGCTTGCCCATGCAGCAGGGGAGATAACCACTGCAGGTGAAGTGTAATTACTATTGCAGGAGTTGATGTTTACAGAGACCAATTTGCTGCACAGGTGTGCAGTCTGAATCTGGTTCTACACTATTGGTACAAACAACATTCTGGCACTTGATATTTCTGCATAGCAAACATTGTAGACCCTGCTGACGATTGACCAAGGTAGATACCTGCATGATAACCTGGATGATAAGATGCGACTGTATCTTGCTACGCCGACGACCACTCCAAATGTGCTCCGGACTCCGTCGTTTGCGCTGGCGATGAAACCGACAACTGGCGGCGGCACGTTCGAAGTTCCTGGGCCCAAATCAGCTGCCACCACTGCAAATGAATGAAAGCGACAGTCAGCTGATGAGAGATATACTTAAAATGAGGCTGAAGCGATCAGGCATTCAACAGACACGATACGGCTTATACAACGTAGAAGAATGAAGCATTCGACCGATCATGTGGAGTAAACCTTGCCGAAAAATGTAAACTATTCGCGGAATTTTCACAGCGAGGGTATCTGAACAATACTGAACTATAACTGTGGATTGCAGACTCTATACGACAAAAGCGGAGTCGCATATCGGGAGGGCGCTCGACTTCTCTGCACGTGTAAACACTGCATTGAACCGTCTGAACACCGAGTACAACTTTCACAGAGACTATAGTAAGCGGCCAGAAGTTATTCGAAGGCGTCATCTGAAAAGAGGCTACGTGAAGAAGGCACATTTCCAGTACAAGCAAGATGGGGAGGATCTCGGACTACAGGAAATGACAACTAGACAATGTGGATCACAGCTACTCTAAAGGACAAGAACGTTGCCACAGGACGAGGAGTAGATGCCGTCAACCATCAGGAGATGCATAGGGGATCCCATGACTGCGAGACGGGGTATTCCTTGCTGCATGGCTGACAGTAGTTATCTGCCTTGTAATTAGTACTGACATGGAGACACTGTCAGTTAGGTAGCGGTTATTTGTTTTGCGAGGTAGTGGCTGTGTGGTTTTAACAAACATCGCCAGTCATTATCAGCAGACGATTACCCATACCCAAATGCTGCAAATGGGATCCCACAAAACTGAATATAACATGAATGTCAGTAACAAGGAGGGCATTATGGAATTTGCAACCGGCCAGTGTAAGATCCAGATGAGCTTGCACTAGTTACACCGAGTGATATATAAAGAAGTGCGTGTTTCGACGACCAAAGTAGTATTAACCAAAACTTTTGCTGGGTCTCGCACTGGTTGCAAACTCAATAAGGTACCTTTTCTACAATTGCATGTACATGATCACTGCATGCTGTCTGTTTTTGCATGCCGGTTACACATGAAAGCAATGGGGAAACATGTTGATTACTTATCTACTTACTACAACATCAAATTTACCAGGCAGTCCGGATAGGCGCCATGGCCGACACAACAGCCATTCTGGAAACACAATTTTTCTGCTATTAATGTGTGGCCGAGTCTCAAGGCTGAGATGTTTCACATTAATACAAAGTTATTACCACAATCTACAGTTGCAGCCACATGGATCCGACCCTGTGCAGCCATTATTACCACTCTGTGGACATTTTTATTATGCCACACCGCCCGTCTCGGGGTCACCGGTATGAAAATAACACCATAGCGACCCTTCTTCCATAATGGGGGCCTGTCCATAGCTGGCAGGTACCATTTTCGGCTACTACACTGTTCACAGCAATTTTTTTCATTCTCTCCTAAACAAAAGGCATCCAATCTTGATGATGTAAGTGGAAATGTACATGCCCAGCCTGTCAATCAGTGTTCTAGAACAACATTGAAACATTGCAATTTCTGCAAAAAAATAAAAAAATGCAACAATCCTGCAATAAAATGCATTTAAAATGATGAAAACAGAAACAAATACTGTTAATTACACTGGCCTCTAACCTTCGTAGGCCCTACAGACTAACTGCTGAAATTTTATTTCATCTGGCTGCAGAACTTTTTTGTCAATGTTGATTTTGCTGTCAAACATGGCTGCTCTGACAGGCCTAAAACACAGAATAGAAACTGTACTATTAAACATATAGCCGTTTTAGGGGTCATTTCACTCACCGCCTGTAAAATAAAAGCATAAACATTGGAATCACACATTGAGTTACAATTGTCTTTGACGACTGGATCAATGCCGTCTTCTCACCAACTTGGTCACACCCGGCGGTGACCATTTCGTTTTTCTGACAGGAAAAGGAAACATGACAGCGGGTCAAAAATCATCACGTCACAACAGACGCAAGAGGCCGCATCACACTTCATTTACATGTGTCCTGCCACACCAAAATAATCCATTCCAAACTGCAGATATTGGCTGTGTACTAGAGCCCCTGTGTAAACACTGTCTCCACATGCATTAATAAACCACATCAGTGCACCCGAACCTGCCTCAAAGCACCTCTGCAAACACAAACATATGTATTTTTCTCCTCCGGACTATTTTTATTTGAGGGTACCGACCCGCCCGGGAAGCAGTCTATCTGTGTACTGAGGTCTGTCAGATGGGGCAAATGTGAAAAAAAAAAATAAATATAAGCTTCAGACATATCAAGTAGCCAGTTTGCAATGAGAACCAAGTGGCTTTTATGAAATCGCCACTCTGCGACTAAAATGTGCACACACGAATCAAATAGATGTAAATCCCCGCATTCTCATTGTCTGAGCACGGCCGAGGCAATGCTACGTCTGTTCGTAAAAAATCCATTATCTCATGCAGTTTTTGACATTTTGTGATGAAATAAAAAGGACTGGAACAGGCATTTGATGGTACTAATTGTGCAGAATGTGAAATAATTAATACAGGCCTTTAAAAACAATGGACAATTTCCGAAAATTAAATAAATTATTAAATTTTAAACAAAATTAAAATTTTGAATGTCGGAACCAAATGCGAGCACTTTTTTCAGTATATTTTCCATATGGTGCCAATATTGAACTAACAAGTACCAAATGTTACATGTGTCACATATTCAATCATCTAGGACAGTAGAGAATGAAGCTATGC
This sequence comes from Conchocele bisecta, assembly GCA_029237695.1. Lineage (NCBI taxonomy): Eukaryota > Metazoa > Mollusca > Bivalvia > Lucinida > Thyasiridae > Conchocele > Conchocele bisecta. The sequence goes on along the minus strand of JAQRGA010004239.1, from coordinate 895 downwards.
GATGTAAAACAACACTATGGATATTTCTGTTATGATTTTTCGTGCATTGTCGGGTCACAGATCACCAGTCCACGAGTCACATTGTCTGCATGCACGACCAACACTACTATGTGCCAATCTGCCTCATGTACCGAGTGATTAACCCAACCCTATAGGTAAAAAAAAAAAAAAATTCTAATATGCGTACATGTAATTTTTTTATACTTCTATGCTGCTTTAACTGGGTGTTCGGCATGTTTGTCCGCAGATATACCACCAAGACTAGACTCAAACCCACAACATTAGCAGTGGTGTTGGCAACACAGGCAAATGCATTTGCTAATCTGACCTGTGTGGCATGCAGCTATTTGCTGTTGTATTGCAGACTACAAACACAGCTTGCCCATGCAGCAGGGAGATAACCACTGCAGGTGAAGTGTAATTACTATTGCAGGAGTTGATGTTTCAGAGACCAATTTGCTGCACAGGTGTGCAGTCTGATCTGGGTCTACACTATTGGGTACAAACAACATTCTGGCACTTGATATTTCTGCATAGGCAAACATTGTAGACCCTGCTGTCGATTTGACCAAGGTGATACCTGCATGATAACCTGGATGATAGATGCGACTGTATCTTGCTACGCCGACGACCACTTCCAAATGTGCTCCGGACTCCGTCGTTTGCGCTGGCGATGAAACCGACAAAAACTGGCGGGCGGCACGTTCGAAGTTCCTGGGCCCAAATCAGCTGCCACCACTGCAAATGAATGAAAGCGACAGTCAGCTGATGAAGATATACTAAAATGAGGCTGAGCGATCAGCATTCAACATGACAGATACGGCTTATACAACGTAGAAGAATGAAGCATTCGATTACCGATCATGTGGAGTAAACCTGCCGAAAAATGTAAACT
>JAQRGA010000423.1:0-19120 GCA_029237695.1 Conchocele bisecta | reverse complement strand
CAATTACAATTTGGTGGTACATGTAGCATGCTGCAGAAAACAATAAACAGACCACAAATATAACATATTTTTCTTATTCTTGCTGCCTGTTGATGTGTAAACAGTAGTGTGATTTTATTTACCCAATTAAAATTTTGAAACACCCAATTAAGCTTCAGAAATGATGGAATGGAAAATACTCAATTACTAATTCCTTATCTGGAGCCCTGATCAATGTAAGGAAGCTATTGATGACGGTTGGCGATTTGGTGGCCCATACATGTACATTGTATATCCTATGAAAGTGGTGGGTCCTGTTCCATCACCCGGGAATCGCTATTTCGTACCTCTGGTTAATTGCCAATTAATTAACAACACAAAATATAATAAAATGACATCAACAGATATGCATCGAAATATCTGATTACAAAATACAAGTAATTAACCCCAAGGACTTTTTAGTGTCAAACATATATATGTGACTGGAGAAATGGGACTTATGGGTTTTGCGACCAGTGTATATCCAGATAAGCATGTGCATCCGCAGTCTGATCAGGAACTGGACTGTTTGTCATTCCATTAATGAAACGTCCGTCGTGCGTCTAACAAGCAATATGTAGAGTTTATTCAACTACCATTTTGAAATACATGTACCGGATTTATATCACGAGACATCTGGAAGTCTTATAAAGAAACGAGCGAGCACAAGTTTCTTTGTCTGATTTACAGATATCAAGGGAAATAAAGCTGGTATTTCAAAATGGTATGTATATTACATGCTTTTCGAAAAATGTGAAATTTGCTCTTAGACCAGCTTATAATATCAAAATTGACAATTTTGACGTTCGCGTATGAATTGTTTCTTCGCCGGAAATGACGTTTCGCTATATATAATGTCCAGAAGGAAATATTTCCTTCAAGGAAATAAATGCTACCAGAAATATGGTAAATCATTGGGTAGCATGTAATATAGATCGCTATTAGGCTACACGAGTGTTCTATTTGATCAGGGGCTACACTGGCCACAAATTGACTAAGCCCCATTTCTCCAGTCACAGCTACATATGTACATGACGAAATGAGTAGATTGCTAATTCTCTGTTAGCTGGCCAACTAACATCTATTTAACCGTTTCAACACTACCTGTATAGTGGTATTGCCAAATGGTGTAGATCCAAATGAGCCGGCTCATCAGGATCTGCACTTTTTGCAAATAATTTTCTTATTTTTTACAACAAAAATATCCCCTTTTCATAAATGGACTAGTCTGAAAACCATTTTGAGGCGATTGGATTGGTCCGGAAATCAACATATAAAAATCCATCACGAGCAGGCTCATCAGGATCTGCACTTTTTGCAAAAAAAATCTTTTTTTGACAACAAAAATATCCCCTTTTCATAAATGGACTAGTCTGAAAACCATTTTGTGGCGATTGGATTGATCCGGAAATCAACATATAAAAATCCATCACGAGCCGGCTCATCAGGATCTGCACTTTTTGCAAATAATTTAATTATTTTTTTACAACAAAAATATCCCCTTTTTATAAATGGACTAGTCTGAAAACCATTTTGTGGCGATTGAATTGGTCCGGAAATCAACATATAAAAATCCATCACAAGCCGGCTCATCAGGACTGCACTTTTTGCAAATAATTTTCTTATTTTTTGCAACAAAAATATCCCATTTTCATAAATGGACTAGTCTGAAAACCATTTTGTGCATGGCGATGATATCATCACGAAATCATCGATCACGATTCAAATCCACAGCCGGCTCATCAGGATCTGCACTTTTTGCAAATAATTTTCTTATTTTTTACAACAAAAAATTATCCCCTTTTTTAGACAAGTCAAAAAGAAACCATAGTGGCGATTGGATTGGTTCGGAAATCACATACAAATCACGAGCGGCTCAGGATCTGCACCTTTTTGCCATCTTATTTTGACAACAAATATCCCCTTTTCATAAAGACTAGTCTGAATGGTTTTGTGGCGATTGAATTGGTCGGAAACAAACATATAAAAATCCATCACAAGCCGGCTCATCAGGATCTGCACTTTTTGCAAATAATTTTCTTATTTTTTGCAACAAAAATATCCCATTTTCATAAATGGACTAGTCTGAAAACCATTTTGTGCATGGCGATATAAAAATCCATCACGAGCCGGCTCATCAGGATCTGCACTTTTTGCAAATAATTTTCTTATTTTTTACAACAAAAATATCCCCTTTTCATAAATGGACTAGTCTGAAAATCATTTTGTGGCGATTGGATTGGTCAGCAAATCAACATATAAAAATCAATCACGAGCCGGCTCATCAGGATCTGCACTTTTTGCAAATAATTTCTTATTTTTGACAACAAAAATATCCCCTTTTCATAAATGGACTAAGGTAGTCTGAACATAATTTGATGGCAATTGGATTGGTCCAAAAATATATTCCAAGTTTCCATTACTTATGGGTGAAAGGATTAAATTATACCTAACATTCATTTTATTTTATCTCAGGTTATGACCCAGCTTTTTCATCAAAACAAATTTTAAAATATGCAAATATATGCCCAAATATATATGTGAATATATAAAAAATAAACAAGAATGCGTACGAAATGACCAAACATTATGGTCGATTCGTACCTACATGTATATTTACGAAATTACCGGAAAACATGCGCCTATGGGTACGAATTGACCAAACACGGAACGAAATGGTATGGGTACGAAATGACCCTGACACCATAAAACAGTAGTTTTATGTGAAATAAACGTTCGTATGTGTCCGAGGATGTGAAGTGGAACATAAAATTACCTGATTACACAGTAATGCCGGTCGTCGTTAGGTGATCCGAGGAGATATTTTCCAATATTTATTTTATTTACAAAAATGTCAAAATGCTTCCGGAATGCGCTATGTGTAATACGTCATCAAGTTGTGCGTATATACGGGGGTTACAAACAGTACTACAGAGAAAATTACCGGAGCGAATCGGGATTGGTCACGGAGTTATCCAGCAGCTTTCGGAAAATAGCTCGGGGTACTGAAACACGCACCTGCTGTTTGTTGATCAACAAACATTGATATTTTTATCGGCTACAAAGTCTTTTTTGTACCAAAAAGACTGCACACAGTTTGGAAGAGTGTCTAAATGGAGAACTGTTTGATTTATTCATGGGAAAACCCAATAGGAGGTCAAATTCGGTAACTTGAGCCGTACTGTGCCTTTAAGATGATGTCGATCGTAAATCCAAGATGGCCGCTGTCTAAAAATAGTGGGAAAAAATTACTGGTTTAATAGCACAGTGTAGATCCTGATCAGACTGCGAGCATGTGCATGCTAGTCAACTGCCATAGCACGGCTGCAATCGACATAGTGTTGGGTGGGTACATACGAGTGTTACATATTCTAAGTATCGAGAATCGAGTAGGAATTATCGAGAATCGAGTTGAAATTATCGAGAATCGAGTTGGAATTATCGAGAATCGAGTTGAGATTATCGAGAATCGAGTTTGAAATTATCGAGAATCGAGTTGAAATTATCGAGAATCGAGTTGGAATTATCGAGAATCGAGTTGAGATTATCGAGAATAGAGTGAAATTATCGAGAATCGAGTTGAGATTATCGAGAATCGAGTTGGAATTATCGAGAATCGAGTTGGAATTATCGAGAATCGAGTCGAGATTATCGAGAATCGAGTTGGAATTTTCGACACTGGAATTATCGAGACTCGAGTTGGAATTATCGGGTCGGAGGCAGTGATGATTTCATTAATTACTGATTTTCAGGAATTTTTTTTAATTTTTTTTTATTATTTTGAAAGTTTCAGGTAATTTTTTTTTTTATATAGACAAAGAAGGAAATGTACCAATTTCAGGAAATTATTAATTTTGGTCATTTTCAGCATTTTCAGGGAGGAATTTAAGTTCAATTCCTCTTAAAAGATGCATAACCACACATTACGCGAAAAAATAGATTTACTGAAATCAAACGGATACGTCCTTTTGTAATCATTCAACACGTTTCCAAACATCAAAAGCGTCCGTTTTTTACATAATACTAACTAATTTCTCACATGCTGTGCATTGAGTGACGCGGACAGGGGAAGTAAGTCACGTTGTCTCAAAATATTAACAAAAATCGATATTTATTCAAATGAATTCAATATTCATTCGTACAATGCTTTCTGGTTTGCAATAATGATACTTCATAAGATATCGACATAAGTCATAATTATTTTCTTATCCGTAATTTATTTGAATAATTCAAATATTTAAAAGTAGTCACCATTTCTTCACTGTACTTACAGTGACGCGCGTGACTCCGTGCACAGTAGTGAGAACTAGTTGATATTTTGTAAATACGGTCGCTTTTGATGTTGGAAACGTGTGGAATGATTACAAAATTATATTATCGAGAATCGAGTTGAAATTATCGAGAATCGAGTTGGAATTATCGAGAATTGAGTTGGAATTATCGAGAATCGAGTTGAGATTATCGAGAATCGAGTTAAAATTATTGAGAATCGAGTTGAAATTATCGAGAATCGAGTTGGAATTATCGAGAATCGAGTTGGAATTATCGAGAATCGAGTTGAGATTATCGAGAATCGAGTTGAAATTATCGAGAATCGAGTTGAGATTATCGAGAATCGAGTTGGAATTATCGAGAATCGAGTTGGAATTATCGAGAATCGAGTCGAGATTATCGAGAATCGAGTTGGAATTATCGACACTGGAATTATCGAGACTCGAGTTGGAAGTATCTGGGTCGGAGGCAGTGATGATTTCATTAAGACTGATTTTCAGGATTTTTTTTTATTATTTTGAGTTTCCGAAATTTCCGGATTTTTTTTTATATAGACAAAGAAGGAAATGTACCAATTTCAGGAAATTATTAATTTTGGTCATTTTCAGCATTTTCAGGGAGTAATTTAAGTCCAATTCCTCTTAAAGATGCATAACCACACATTACGCGAAAAAATAGATTTACGGAAATCAAACGGATACGTCATTTTGTAATCATTCAACACGTTTCCAAACATCAAAAGCGTCCGTTTTTTACATAATACTAACTAATTTCTCACTGCTGTGCATTTAGTGACGCGGACAGGGGAAGTAAGCACGTTGTCTCAAAATATTAACAAAAATCGATATGTATTCAAATGAATTCAATATTCATTCGTACAATGCTTTTTCTGGTTTGCAATAATGATACTTCATAAGATATCGACATAAGTCAATAATTATTTTCTTATCCGTAATTTATTTGAATAATTCAAATATTTAAAAGTAGTCACCATTTCTTCACTGTACTTACAGTGACGCGCGTGACTCCGTGCACAGTAGTGAGAAACTAGTTGATATTTTGTAAATACGGTCGCTTTTGATGTTGGAAACGTGTGGAATGATTACAAAATTATATTATCGAGAATCGAGTTGAAATTATCGAGAATCGAGTTGAAATTATCGAGAATCGAGTTGGAATTTTCGAGAATCGAGTTGGCATTTTCGAGAATCGAGTTGAAATTATTGAGAATCGAGTTGAAATTATCAAGAATCGAGTTGGAATTATCGAGAATCGAGTTGAAATTATCGAGAATCGAGTTGGAATTATCGAGAATCGAGTTGAAATTATCAAGACTAGAGTTAAAATTATCGAGACTCGAGTTGGAATTATCGAGAATCGAGTTGGAATTATCGAGACTCGAATTGGAATCTTCGAGATTCGATATGGAACTTTCAAATTAACATGTGGTGTATGGGAAAATTCTTACCTGATATCTTGTTGATTGAAAGAGATATCTTATTGACTCAAAGAGATATCTTGTACTCAGAATAAATAATAAAACGGCGTGCTATATAGAAGTGAACCGTGAGGAAAGCCGATAGTAATCTCCAACCACAAGCTTCACCGTCAATTATTCCGAGCTGCATATATTTAACTAGAACGACAGTCGTCCACGACCGCATTGTATGCACATATAAGCAGCATGTTGATCCTTCATCGACGACCCGATACTTCCAACTCGAGTCTCGATAATTCCAGTGTCGATAATTCCAACTCGATTCTCGATAATCTCGACTCGATTCTCGATAATTCCAACTCGATTCTCGATAATTCCAACTCGATTCTCGATAATCTCAACTCGATTCTCGATAATTTCAACTCGATTCTCGATAATCTCAACTCGATTCTCGATAATTCCAACTCGATTCTCGATAATTCCAACTCGATTCTCAATAATTTTAACTCGATTCTCGATAATCTCAACTCGATTCTCGATAATTCCAACTCAATTCTCGATAATTCCAACTCGATTCTCGATAATTTCAACTCGATTCTCGATAATATAATTTTGTAATCATTCCACACGTTTCCAACATCAAAAGCGACCGTATTTACAAAATATCAACTAGTTTCTCACTACTGTGCACGGAGTCACGCGCGTCACTGTAAGTACAGTGAAGAAATGGTGACTACTTTTAAATATTTGAATTATTCAAATAAATTACGGATAAGAAAATAATTATGACTTATGTCGATATCTTATGAAGTATCATTATTGCAAACCAGAAAAAGCATTGTACGAATGAATATTGAATTCATTTGAATAAATATCGATTTTTGTTAATATTTTGAGACAACGTGCTTACTTCCCCTGTCCGCGTCACTCAATGCACAGCAGTGAGAAATTAGTTAGTATTATGTAAAAAACGGACGCTTTTGATGTTTGGAAACGTGTTGAATGATTACAAAAGGACGTATCCGTTTGATTTCAGTAAATCTATTTTTTCGCGTAATGTGTGGTTATGCATCTTTAAGAGGAATTGAACTTAAATTCCTCCCTGAAAATGCTGAAAATGACCAAAATTAATAATTTCCTGAAATTGGTACATTTCCTTCTTTGTCTATATAAAAAAAAAATCCTGAAACTTTCAAAATAATAAAAAAAAATTCCTGTGAAAATCAGTCTTAATGAAATCATCACTGCCTCCGACCCGATAATTCCAACTCGAGTCTCGATAATTCCAGTGTCGAAAATTCCAACTCGATTCTCGATAATCTCGACTCGATTCTCGATAATTCCAACTCGATTCTCGATAATTCCAACTCGATTCTCGATAATCTCAACTCGATTCTCGATAATTTCAACTCTATTCTCGATAATCTCAACTCGATTCTCGATAATTCCAACTCGATTCTCGATACTTAGAATATGTAACACTCAACACCTATACACATAAGCGATATTTGACAGGGAAATCGGTCATAATTTAACACTTCGATGTCGCAAGGGTGTTTGGTTTAGATAGGTTCCACCTTATAGCTAGCTAATATACAGATACCTTAGAAGTCGTCTTGACTATATAATTATTGCATCAAGACGACGTACTAATTAGTCAGAAGGAGATACTGAATTGAACAAAATAAAATTGATTAAATATCGTAACTTATACGGTGTATTAAGATTGAGCAATTATGTTATCACGTTATGTGGATGGCAGAAATATGACACCGTATTTAAATGATTTAGGCCATAAACATGTACTTTGGTGGTTCTCAGACACGGGATTTGCGGGATGTGACACGGGAGGGTGGATTTTTTTAATATATATATATGGGCCGCGCTCTGTGAAAACCAGCCTTAATGACAACGTCATGAAAGGCTGAAAATGACGTCGCTTGAATTGTTGCGTCATTGCATAAGTTGTCCTATTTATAGCCGTACGCTTTACGGCTCACATATATAATGTTGGATATGCATGGCAGAATTGTACAGTTGTTTTCAGAGTGGTTCAGATAGTTTTTTTATTCGGTTTCCTTCAAGGAAATAAGTAGTATTTCTTTTTCTATTATTTTTATACAAATGGGCATATTGCATTTATGATTTTTATAATATTATTATAGACGACTTGTGAAACGACATTTGAAACTAAATAACCATACGACCGGTATTTTTTAGATAACACATAATAACACAATCAGTATTATGTAATCATAATGCTAATATTTCTTTTAAACTTTATTTATATATTTATATAACAATTACAAACAAACGCGAGAACAATTGTAGTCGGCGTATATGGAGGCGTCTGCATGTTTCTTAATTTGGGTTGAAACCGGAATACTCAAAGAAAACAAACTTATCCTGTCTGGCGACGACCATCAGATATACATGTACTTACAACTTGAAGATCGGACCCGGGGCGCATGTGTGAGCTCTTTACTAATTATGGTATACGGTCCCGTTCAGATTAGAGCGGGGTCGGGTGTTTTCGGCCGTCTAAGGCGGCGGAACCGTACACGCTGTACAAACCCAGTTCCGATTTTGGGATTTATTTATAGATTACACTGCATTACGCATATTTGATGAGTAACACTAACTTTCATTTGAACGTGAAGCCTTAATATAATATCAATTTTCGAAATATGTAGACACACTCGGGTACATCTGAGTTCATGTATTCATGACTTAATTATGTGTCTACGTAGATCTATATATTGAATTATCATATTTATGAAAAGGTCTTGGTTTACAGATGTCGTTCTATGGAAAACGATTTAATTCGTATTGGCAATACTTTCTGCACTGTTTGTCGCAAATTTAAAACTCACGGGGAAATGAACATGCGCAAAATAAGATATCAACTTAGGTTTAAACGTGTTTACTGATGGGGGTGGGGGGGGGGGGGGGGGGGGGTGGGGGGGGGGGGGGTTAGTGCCGTCGGCCGGTCAGACCCGGCCCCGCTCTGCGTGAAAGTGTGCCCGCAACCGTTACTTTTATTAAAGAAAATGTAAACAGTTGGCTCATTAACTGTGACACGTACATGTATTCTGGATACAATTAGCCACGGATAGAACTGGGCCTAGGTCTTAATTCATATTATTTACTGGTTCACCGTCGAATATTTCGAAAATCAACATAAATTAAAATTTGGAAATATTCAGAAAAATAATCGTATCACAGATACAAAATATGGTAGTGCTGATTACGCGACTGCTGGCATATCGCATCATGTTGACACTGGGCTAAACATGTTTTATTAATTAGTATTTAGTGTGTTGGTATTGTGTCACAGGCATATTTAGTGCGAACATAATTGTAGCCCGTTTCACTAAATTTCTTACGACTAAAATGTTCGTAAGTGCAAATCTAGGATCGTCTGGAAATTTCAATTGACGGATTTACATTTATTGAACATAGGCTGCTCAATAAATGTAAATCCAATAATTGTTTACAGGAAAACGTTGTTAATGTGGAATTTACAGACAGATCTTAATTGTGTACTTACGTACATTTTAGTCGTACGAAGTTTAATGAAACGGGCCCCAGGGACGTAGCCTACTGATTTGTATCTGTATCTGCAACCACTTGCATGTACCTTCTAATGTCACGTAATGTTTAGCGACTTTCAAAAATATCACATTGCATCAGCTGTGCGATTGCAGTTTGATAACTGTTAACTATTATTTTAATTGACCACTTGTAAATATGGTTATATGAATGTATGGCATATATTTTACTAGTAGTTTTGCAATAAATACAGACCCTGATCAGGCTGCGCTGATGCACAGGTTTAATTTACAAATTTAAGAAGTCCTACTTTATATCGTTGTTAATTGACTTACTACTAAACACTGGATGCCTGTGTGCTTTATTGTTGTTGTTTTTTTATCAAAGGGACGTTCTAATCGGAGGCGTGAAAATAGCAGAAAGCAAATACCAGGGGCGGATCCAGGATTAGGGGGGGGGGCTGTTCGGCACTTCTTCATTGAAATAGTTTACTATATTTTCGAACTAGCACCGTTTGTTCGTCGACCAAGCGGAGCTCGGGAGACTGCTAGGTGGGTCCGGCGGTATGCCCTCCGGAATATGTTTGATATCTACACCCCATTTTGCTGCGTTATGGCGCATTTTAGAGCAAACATATATTTAGTCGCCAAATTTTAGGGGGGCGCGCGCCGGGTTTTCCCCTACGTGAATCCGCCATGGAATACACAAATTCTATATTTGCAGATTCAACGCGTCTAAATTCAAACGAGACGCTTCAAACAAATGTCGCAATTTTGTGGTCGGTACAAATTTAGTGTGTAGATCAAAATGCATGTACGTACGCCACGTTGCTTTTTAGCATGGCTTGGTTGGCCACTCATTTCTTTGTTTACAAAGGCGTTGAATGTATTTTTTTATTTTTTTTTTTTCTGAAACGCAACACAATTAAATTGCAAAATTCGTTCAAAATTAATTCTTTAATTATTTCCGACGAGAGGATATACATATACATCGTACATGCACCAGAGAGGATACAGTGTATACATATACTTGCACCAGTACTATTATATACATATACATCGTACATGCACAGTACTATTATATACATATACATCGTACATGCACCAGTACTATTATATACATATACATCGTACATGCACCAGTACTATTATATACATTACATATACATGCACCAGTACTATTATGTACATATACATCGTACATGCACCAGTACTATTATGTACATATACATCGTACATGTACCAGTACTATTATGTACTATACATCGTACATGCACCAGTACTATTATGTACATATACACGTACATGCACCAGTACTATTATATACATATACAATCGTACATGCAACCAGTACTATTATATACATATATCATCGTACATGCACCAGTACTATTATATACATATACATCGTACATGCACCAGTACTATTATACATATACATCGTACATGCAACCAGTACTATTATGTACATATACATCGTACATTGCACCAGTACTTATGTACATATACATCGTACATGTACCAGTACTATTATATACATAATAAACAATCGTACATGCACCAGTACTATTATGTACATACATCGTACATGCACCAGTACTATTATGTACATATACATCGTACATGCACCAGTACTATTATGTACATATACATCGTACATGCAGACCAGTACTATTATGTACATATACATCGTACATGCACCATACTATTATATACATATACATCGTACATGCACCAGTACTATTATGTACATATACATCGTACATGCACCAGTACTATTATGTACATATACATCGTACATGCACCAGTACTATTATGTACATATACATCGTACATGCACCAGTACTATTATATACATATACATCGTACATGCACCAGTACTATTATATACATATACATCGTACATGCACCAGTACTATTATGTACATATACATATACAATCGACATGCAACCAGTACTATTATGTACATATACATCGTACATGCACCAGTACTATTATGTACATATACATCGTACATGCACCAGTACTATATATACATATAACATCGTACATGCACAGTACTATTAGTACATATTACATCGTACATGCACCAGTACTATTATATCATATACATCGTACATGCACCAGTACTATTATATACATATACATCGTACATGCACCAGTACTATTATATACATATACATCGTACAATACACCAGTACTATTATGTACATATACATCGTACATGCACCAGTACTATTATGACATATACATCGTACATGCACCAGTACTATTATGTAACATATACATACACGTACATGCACCAGTACTATTATGTACATATACATCGTACATGCACCAGTACTATTATGTACATATACATCGTACATGCACAAGTAGTCATTATGTACATATACATATACATCGTACATGCACCAGTACTATTATGTACATATACATCGTACATGCACCAGTACTATGTACATATACATCGTACATGCACCAGTACTATTATGTACATATACATATACATCGTACATGCACCAGTACTATTATGTACATATACATCGTACATGCACCAGTACTATTATATACATATACATCGTACATGCACCAGTTACTATTATATACATATACATCGTAACATGCACCAGTACTATTATGACATATACATCGTACATGCACCAGTACTATTATGTACATATACATATACATCGTACATGCACCAGTACTATTAGTATTCATATACATCGTACATGCACCAGTACTATTATGTACATATACATCGTCATGCACCAGTACTATTATGTTTACATATAAACATCGTACATGCACCAGTACTATTATGTACATTATACATCGTACATACACCAGTACTATTATGTACTATACATCGTACATGCACCAGTACTATTATGTACATATACATCGTACATACACCAGTACTATGATGTTACATATACCTCGTACATGCACCAGTACTATTATGTACATACATCGTACATGCACCAGTACTATATGTACATATACATCGTACATGCACCAGTACTATTATATAACATATACATCGTACATGCACCAGTACTATTATATACATATACATCGTACATGCACCAGTACTATTATGTACATACATCGTACATGCACCAGTACTATTATATAACATATACATCGTACATGCACCTACTATTATATACATATACATCGTACATACACCAGTACTATATACATATACATCGTACATGCACCAGTACTATTATATACATATACATCGTACATGCACCAGTACTATTATATACATATACATCGTACATGCACCAGTACTATTATGTACATATACATCGTACATACACCAGTACTATTATGTACATATACATCGTACATGCACCAGTACTATTATGTACATATACATCGTACATGCACCAGTTACATTATGTACATGTACATCGTACATACACCAGTACTATTATATACATGTACATCGTACATGCACCAGTACTATTATGTACATATACATCGTACATGCACCAGTACTATTATGTACATATACATCGTACATACACCAGTTACTATTATGTACAAATATCATCGTATATGCACCAGTACTATTATGTACAGATACATCGTACATACACCAGTACTATTATACATATACATCGTACATGCACCAGTACTATTATGTACATATATACATCGTACGTACACCAGTACTATTATATACATATACATCGTACATCGCACCAGTACTATTATGTACATATAACATCGTACATGCACAGTACTATTATGTACATATACATCGTACATGCACCAGTACTATTATATACATATACATCGTACATGCACCAGTACTATTATACATATACATCGTACATGCACCAGTACTATTATGTACATATACACGTACATGCACCAGTACTATTATGTACATATACATCGTACATGCACCATACTATTATATACATATACATCGTACATGCACCAGTACTATATGTACATATACATCGTACATGCACCAGTACTATATGTACATATACATATACATCGTACATGCAACCAGTACTATTAAGTACATATACATCGTACATGCACCAGTACTATTATGTACATATACATCGTACATGCACCAGTTACTATTATGTCATATACATATACATCGTACATGCACCAGTACTATTATGTACATATACATCGTACATGCACCAGTACTATTATGTACATATACCATCTGTACATGCACCAGTACTATTATGTACATATGCATCGTACATGCACCAGTACTATTATGTACATACAATCGTACATGCACCAGTACTATTATGTACATATACATCGTACATGCACCAGTACTATTATGTACATATACATCGTACATGCACCAGTACTATTATGTACATATAACTATACATCGTACATGCACCAGACTAGTATGTACATATACATGCACATACCAGTATATTATACATATACATCGTAACAAGCACCAGTACTATATATACATATACATCGTACATGCACCAGTACTATTATATACATATACATCGTACATGCACCAGTACTATTATTGCACCAGTACTATTATATACATATACATCGTACATGCACCAGTACTATTATATACATATACATCGTACATGCACCAGTACTATTATATACATATACATCGTACATGCACCAGTACTATTATATACATATACATCGTACATGCACCAGTACTAGTATATACATATACATCGTACATGCACCAGTACTATTATATACATATACATCGTACATGCACCAGTACTAGTATGTACATATACATCGTACATGCACCAGTACAATTATATACATATACATCGTACATGCACCAGTACTATTATGTACATATACATCGTACATGCACCAGTACTATTATATACATATACATCGTACATACACCAGTACTATTATATACATAATACATCGTACATACACCAGTACTATTATACATACATCGTACATACACAGTACTATTATGTACATATACATCGTACATGCACCAGTACTATTATATACATATACATCGTACATGCACCAGTACTATTATATACATATACATCGTACATGCACCAGTACTATTATGTACATATACATCGTACATGCACCAGTACTATTATATACATATACATATACATGCACCAGTACTATTATATACATATACATCGTACATGCACCAGTACTATTATACATATACATCGTACATGCACCAGTACTATTATATACATATACATCGTACATGCACCAGTACTATTATATACATATACATCGTACATGCACCAGTACTATTATGTACAAATACATATTACTCGTACATGCACCAGTACTAGTATGTACATATACATCGTACATGCACCAGTACTATTATATACATATACATCGTACATGCACCAGTACTATTATATACTATACTACTCGTCATGCACCAGTACTAGTATATACAATATACATCGTACATGCACCAGTACTATTATACATATACATCGTACATGCACCAGTACTATTATGTACATATACATCGTACATGCACCAAAGTACTATTATGTACATATACATCGTACATGCACCAGTACTATTATATACATATACTCGTACATGCACCAGTACTATTATATACATATACATCGTACATGCACCAGTACTAGTATATACATATACATCGTACATGCACCAGTACTATTATGTACATATCATATACATCGTACATGCACCAGATACTATTATATAACATCGTACATGCACCAGTACTATTATATCATATACATCGTAACATGCACCAGTACTATATATACATATACATCGTACATGCACCAGTACTATTATGTACATATAACATCGTACATGCACCAGTACTATAATGTACATATACATCGTACATGCACCAGTA
Source organism: Conchocele bisecta (assembly GCA_029237695.1). Classification (NCBI taxonomy): domain Eukaryota; kingdom Metazoa; phylum Mollusca; class Bivalvia; order Lucinida; family Thyasiridae; genus Conchocele; species Conchocele bisecta. The sequence goes on along the minus strand of JAQRGA010000423.1, from coordinate 3,956 downwards.
CATATATACATATACATCGTACATGCACCATACTATATATACATATACATCGTACATGCACCAGTACTATTAATGTACATATACATCGTACATGCACCAGTACTATTATGTACATATACATATACATCGTAACATGCACCAAGACTATTATGTACATATACATCGTACATGCACCAGTACTATGTACATATACATCGTACATGCACCAGTACTATTATGTACATATACATATACATCGTACATGCACCAGTACTATTATGTACATATACATCGTACATGCACCAGTACTATTATGTACATATACATCGTAACATGCACCAGTACTATTATGTACATATGCATCGTACATGCACCAGTACTATTATGTACATATACATCGTACATGCACCAGTACTATTATGTACATATACATCGTACATGCACCAGTACTATTATGTACATATACATCGTACATGCACCAGTACTATTATGTACATATACATATACATCGTACATGCACCAGTACTATTATGTACATATACATCGTACATGCACCAGTACTATTATATACATATACATCGTACATGCACCAGTACTTATATACATATACATCGTACATGCACCAGTACTATATATACATATACATCGTACATGCACCATACTATTTTATACATATACATCGTACATGCACCAGTACTATATTACATATACATCGTACATGCACCAGTTACTAGTATGTACATATACATCGTACATGCACCAGTACTATTATATACATATACATCGTACATGCACCAGTACTAGTATGTACATATACATCGTACATGCACCAGTACTATTATATACATATACATCGTACATGCACCAGTACTATTATGTACATATACATCGTACATGCACCAGTACTATTATATCCATATACATCGTACATACACCAGTACTATTACATACATATCATCGTACATACACCAGTACTATTAATACATATACATCGTACATTACACCAGTACAATTATGTACATATACATCGTACAATGCACCAGTACTATTATATAAATATACATCGTACATGCACCAGTACTATTATATACATATACATCGTACATGCACCAGTACTAATTATATACATATCATCGTACAATGCACCAGTTACTGTATATACATATACATCGTACATGCACCAGTACTATTATGTACATATACATCGTACATGCACCAGTACTATTTATACATATACATATCATGCACCAGTACTATTATATACATATACATCGTACATGCACCAGTACTATTATATACATATACATCGTACATGCACCAGTACTATATATACATATACATCGTACATGCACCAGTACATTATATACATATACAATCGTACATGCACCAGTACTATTATGTACATATACATATACATCGTACATGCACCAGTACTAGTATGTAATATATATCGTAACATGCACCAGTACTATTATATACATATACATCGTACATGCACCAGTACTATTATATACATATACATCGTACAGCACCAGTACTAGTATATCATATATTTTCGTACATGCACAGTACTATTATATACATACATCGTACATGCACCAGTACTATTATGTACATATACATCGTACATGCACCATACTATTATATACATATACATCGTACATGCACCAGTACTATTATATACATATACATCGTACATGCAGGCCAGTACTAGTATATACATATACATCGTACATGCACCAGTACTAGTATGTACATATACTATACATCGTACATGCACCAGTACTAATTATATACATCGTACATGCACCAGTACTATTATATACATATACATCGTACATGCACCAGTACTATTATATACATATTACATCGTACATGCACCAGTACTATTATACATATACATCGTACATGCACCAGTACTATTATGTACATATACATCGTACATGCACCAGTACTATTATATACATATACATCGTACAATGCACCAGTACTATTATATACATATACATCGTACATGCACCAGTACTATTATATACATATACAATCGTTACATGCACCAGTACTATTATGTACATATACATCGTACATGCACCAGTACTATTATGTACATATACATCGTACATGCACCATACTATTATACATATACATCGTACATGCACCAGTACTATTGATATACATATACCATCGTACATGCACCAGTACTATTAGTACATATACATCGTACATGCACCAGTACTATTATATACATATACATCGTACATGCACCAGTACTATTATATACATATACATCGTACATGCACCAGTACTATTATATACATATACTCGTACATGCACCAGTACTATTATATACATATACATCGTACATACACCATTCTATTATATACATATACATCGTACATACACCAGTACTATATATACATATACATCGTACATGCACCAGTACTATATATACATATACATCGTACATGCACCAGACTAGTACTATTATATACAATACATCGTACATGCACCAGTACTAGTATATACATATACATCGTACATGCACCAGTACTATTATGTACATATACATATACATCGTACATGCACCAGTACTATTATATACATCGTACATGCACCAGTACTATTGATATACATATACATCGTACATGCACTAGTACTATTATACATATACATCGTACACACCCAGTACTATTATATACATATACATCGTACATGCACCAGTACTATTATGTACATATACATCGTACATGCACCAGTACTATTATATACATATACATCGTACATGCACCAGTACTATTATGCTTACTGCCGGTATTTTTATCAGAACATTTTATAACAATTATACAATCATGTATGTCACATAGTTTTATGTATATATATTTGTTTTGAAATGGTAAACACATTATCAAAAATTCAAACCCACACACATTTAAAAATACACAGTAATGGATAATTTTGCCCTGAATGTTCTGTTGGCCACTTTTTATTTTAACAACTATACATTCCACTTACTAAATAAATATGCATGCTGTCGCGCGGGCATCAGTCACGCAAATAAAAACATATGAAGGAATCTACAAAGTACGGTTGATAAATGCGTACATTTATAAATTTTGAAGAAACTTATAAAACAAATCAGTACGGGCAGTAAATTCATAGACAGGATCGAGACGGGTAGCCCACACAATAACATTTTTTAAGCGGACACACCTAACAATATCTGCCCTATCGGTGTGGGGACAGTGGCACGGCGGTGGGCAGCCGATGGAGTGGGGGTCAGTGCAGGATTTCCCCATAGACCTCCTACCTCCTAGTACGAGGTACATGTACACAAGACCGTCCGTCAGTCATATTGGCTACACAGGAAAACGTTCCTCCCGCTTTCTGAGATGTAAATTTAATTCCGAGAGTCGGGTATGGACAGTCGATTTTTAATTTGTTTAAAACTCCCCGGGAGTGTCCGACTACCCTCTAGACACCATCGGGCGCTGAAGTCATTGATATGTGCAGCCATAGGCCTATCCAAATTCTAACCGAATTCAGGTCATTCATTTCTACAGAAAAAAGTGAATTTGTTTCAATCACAGATTGTTTCAATTTCAAACACCAGAAATGTCGTTTAGTTGTTTGTGTTTGGTCTTTTGTGAGTGATGTAATGTGTACATCAATACATGACGTAACAATAAACTGTTACGTAAATAACGTCAATTAGATTCTGACCTAAATTCTCAAATAATTACAATGTATCTTTCTGACGGTACATATTTATGCATAATCTGTGATAGTTGGCGATAGTAGCAAATTACGAAGTCACATGTCGGCTAATTATAGATTTAACATTGATAGTGGTGCGTATGGTTTGTTCACTACATGTACATATCATAGTTGTATTCAGTTCAATAGTAAACATACTAACACGTGTAGATACATTTAGTGCATCTTATCAGCAAATACAGTCTTCAGAAAGCACAGTCAAT
>JAQRGA010000422.1:0-36564 GCA_029237695.1 Conchocele bisecta | reverse complement strand
GTGTTTTCGGCTAACCCTTACCATGCTTACGGTGCTGAATTAAATGTTGTGGTCTGCTGATTATTTTGATTTTCCATTTTTCTCATAAACAGAATGGTTTAACAGGACTGTCACGTTTAATCATGTTTTATTGAGAAAGAAGAGAACATATAAAACAGCAGCAGACGACATTTGTTTGTTTGCCGCATTCTAAGAGTTAATGCCTAGCGAGCTACAGGATACAAATGCTGCCACTTGCCATGTGTTGTTTTGTGGTTTTAGTGCATGTCTGCCTTTGTGTCAGTGATCGTGTCAATTCCCGCTCAGCCAATGGCATACAAAGTAAGCACGAGAAACACGGAGGAGAGTCAACCTCAATGCAGGTGCGCGTTTTTGTACATGTGATCAGCAAACGGACCAATTTCGTATCGACTCGGGTACTATAGTTTTTACAACTGTGCTATTATTTAACCGATATTATAGTTCGCCCACATGCCCACTCAGGCACAAAACGTTCACATTTTCTGGCAAAGTAAACATTCATTCATCATTACCCCACGTATTGATGGCATTATTATACATTTTATACAGACGTACGTTTCCACACTGATATCAGGCGCGATATGCAGCCTATGTTCAATAAATGTAAATTCATCAATTGAAATTTCCAGACGATCTTAAAATTGCACTTACGAAAGTTTTAGTCGTACAAATTTAGCGAAACGTGCCCCGGGTGTGTCTTCACTGGGGAGAACAAAAATCGAAACAAAATCGAAATTGACTCGATCTAGCTAAGAAAATAAGTTACATTTTTAAAATCGGTCGGCTACCGTAGGAAAATTTCCCATATTAAATCCCCATAGACATCTTCACTCTGGGGAAACTGATTTTTCGTAATAATATTAATATTGAAACAAATTTCACAAAATAAAAAGGCTCATTCTTAAATGTTGATTAAATTAAGCAACAATAATATTGTTTTTGCATTGTTTATATAGTCGTATAATTTGGGCAGCTTTCTTGAAACAGACTGTACATGTGGCATTTGAAGCAGCGTTGTGAGGCGCACTGTTGTTTCACTTCAGTTTATTTATACTCAATCCATTTTACAAGTCATCATTGTGCGCCTTGTAAACAATCATTCTACGTCCCTGCGGGGCTCCGTAGTTGCCACGAAATAACAATTCCTTCCCTCCAATTAACAATTCGTTCCCTAAACGAAATTTAAACTTTGAAATGACTTCGTTCCCTCAATTTAACAATTCGTTTCCCACGAAATGACAATTCGTTCCCTCAATTTAACAATTCGTTCCCACGAAATGAAACTTCGTTCCCTCAATTTAACAATTCGTTCCCACGAAATGACAATTCGTTCCCTCAATTTAACAATTCGTTCCCATGAAATAACAATTCGTTCCCACGGGAACGAATTGTTAATTCGTGGGAACGAATTGTTATATCGTGGCAACGAATTGTTAATTCGAGGGAACGATTTGTTAAATTGAGGGAACGAATTTTCATTTCGTGGGAACGAATTGTTAATTCGAGGGAACGAATTGTTAAATTGAGGGAACGAATTGTTATTTCGTGGGAACGAATTAATAAAAAAGAATGCATATGCCGTGCGGGGCTCCGTATGATAAGTGCCCGTGTCTGTATGAAGATAGACTCCGTATGATAAGTGCCCGTGTCTGTATGAAGATAGGCTCCGTATGATAAGTGCCCGTGTCTGTATGAAGATAGACTCCGTATGATAAGTGCCCGTGTCTGTATGAAGATAGACTCCGTATGATAAGTGCCCGTGTCTGTATGAAGATAGACTCCGTATGATAAGTGTCCGTGTCTGTATGAAGATAGGCTCCGTATGATAAGTGCCCGTGTCTGTATGAAGATAGACTCCGTATGATAAGTGTCCGTGTCTGTATGAAGATAGGCTCCGTATGATAAGTGCCCGTGTCTGTATGAAGATAGGCTCCGTATGATAAGTGCCCGTGTCTGTATGAAGATAGACTCCGTATGATAAGTGCCCGTGTCTGTATGAAGATAGACTCCGTATGATAAGTGTCCGTGTCTGTATGAAGATAGACTCCGTATGATAAGTGCCCGTGTCTGTATGAAGATAGACTCCGTATGATAAGTGTCCGTGTCTGTATGAAGATAGGCTCCGTATGATAAGTGCCCGTGTCTGTATGAAGATAGACTCCGTATGATAAGTGTCCGTGTCTGTATGAAGATAGACTCCGTATGATAAGTGTCCGTGTCTGTATGAAGATAGGCTCCGTATGATAAGTGTCCGTGTCTGTATGAAGATAGACTCCGTATGATAAGTGTCCGTGTCTGTATGAAGATAGACTCCGTATGATAAGTGTCCGTGTCTGTATGAAGATAGACTCCGTATGATAAGTGTCCGTGTCTGTATGAAGATAGACTCCGTATGATAAGTGCCCGTGTCTGTATGAAGATAGGCTCCGTATGATAAGTGCCCGTGTCTGTATGAAGATAGGCTCCGTATGATAAGTGTCCGTGTCTGTATGAAGATAGACTCCGTATGATAAGTGCCCGTGTCTGTATGAAGATAGGCTCCGTATGATAAGTGCCCGTGTCTGTATGAAGATAGGCTCCGTATGATAAGTGTCCGTGTCTGTATGCAGATAGGCTCCGTATGATAAGTGTCCGTGTCTGTATGAAGATAGGCTCCGTATGATAAGTGCCCGTGTCTGTATGAAGATAGGCTCCGTATGATAAGTGTCCGTGTCTGTATGAAGATAGGCTCCGTATGATAAGTGTCCGTGTCTGTATGAAGATAGGCTCCGTATGATAAGTGTCCGTGTCTGTATGAAGATAGGCTCCGTATGATAAGTGCCCGTGTCTGTATGAAGATAGGCTCCGTATGATAAGTGTCCGTGTCTGTATGAAGATAGGCTCCGTATGATAAGTGCCCGTGTCTGTATGAAGATAGGCTCCGTATGATAAGTGCCCGTGTCTGTATGAAGATAGACTCCGTATGATAAGTGTCCGTGTCTGTATGAAGATAGGCTCCGTATGATAAGTGTCCGTGTCTGTATGAAGATAGGCTCCGTATGATAAGTGTCCGTGTCTGTATGAAGATAGACTCCGTATGATAAGTGCCCGTGTCTGTATGAAGATAGGCTCCGTATGATAAGTGCCCGTGTCTGTATGAAGATAGACTCCGTATGATAAGTGTCCGTGTCTGTATGAAGATAGACTCCGTATGATAAGTGTCCGTGTCTGTATGAAGATAGACTCCGTATGATAAGTGCCCGTGTCTGTATGAAGATAGGCTCCGTATGATAAGTGTCCGTGTCTGTATGAAGATAGACTCCGTATGATAAGTGCCCGTGTCTGTATGAAGATAGACTCCGTATGATAAGTGTCCGTGTCTGTATGAAGATAGGCTCGTTTGTTATGAGCTCAGTACACTGCTTAATATATATCATAATAATTCATCACTCATGCAAAATCCCCTTCAATCATTTCACTCACATAGGCCATGTTCCTCTTGCGTTTTCACGGAGTCTGACGACATATCGATGTTTTGCACAAGTATGGTACTTTCCGTTGGGCAATACATAACAATAACTCGCCGTACTTGTACTCGGACTGGTTTTCCGTACATCTGTAGTTAAGTCCAGTTTTGTGACTGAAAATCGCAAAAAAATGCAAGAATTTGAAACACAAACCGCCAATTGTATGCTAGTAGCACGGTTTGTCAGATCGCGAAAGAAATTCGTCGCGAAAATCTTCAAATAACGGAAATCGCGAAATTTAATGGCGGCGAAATGTAGATGGTATACAGTACAGCAACACATTTGCGCTACTGCGAAGTTCAAACCTTTGTAACTTGTCACTTTTCGGATTGCCCGTCAGAAGAGTGTGAAATACATGTGTACACAACCGCCTGTGTTAATCTTTCCCAGATTATGAACGTTTCAAAACACCTATTGGTAATGTGAACTCGCAATCAAGCAAGTTGATTTTCTGAGCCTGAGCTGTCGCACATCTCAGGCTCAGTGACAATATTGAAGTATTTTGAAATAAAAAATAGACAAATAACACCGGTCTCCTCTTATGTCTTGAACACTCAATCACAATTGTATGTAAGCACTAGCTGCAAATGTGATGAATACGTTCAATTCAATTCAATTCAATTCAATTTCTTTATTTCCTCCTTACAGAGATCATGGTATAACCAAATGCTGTATAATATAAAAAAGCACATACTAATGAGGAACATGCAGTGAAAATATACATGATTGTACTGTGAGTACGGTGAGAAAAAAATGAAGCGAAATTTATTTACACAGTTGTCGATCATGGCTACTAAACGCATACGCATTTGGACGTGGCTTCACACTGTTTGCTTTAGCAACCAGTGCGGATCCAGATCGTTCAGTACATCTGTGAATTGTGATCTATGTAAACTCCGTGGCTGCAACCCCGGAACACCCCCACCCCCCCCCCACCCCCCAATTAGATCACAGTTGATCCGCATGTACGAGGAGATAATCCGCGATCTAACTGTGTTGTCACATCCTCATGTCCATACAGATTTACATTTATTGAGCATATGCTGCATATGCAGCCTATGCTCAATACATGTAAATCCAATAATTGTTTACAAGAAAACATTGTTAATGTGATATTTACAGACTATCATAAGTTTGCTCTTACGAACATTTTAGTCTTACGATGTTTAGTGAAACGAGCCCCAGAATTCAAGAGTCAATATGGCCGATCAAGACTGAACTTATTACATTCATGTAGCTAATTCGATTGAGCCAATATTTGTCTATAGCAGTCAAGTTGCATAGCAATAAATGTGTTTGGGAAACCGACTAGACATGAACAACTGATGCAAACGTGATAGGGTCATGGAGTATGTACGCTGAGTTATAGCGAATACATGTATATGCTCACCAATGCCACCCCGGGTTCCATCCTCGACAGAGGCAGTATGTGAGATGGTATGGTGGTCGCCAGATCGGACAAGTGGGTTTCCTCCGGGTACTCCGGTTTCCTCCCAAATTAATGACCGCCCTTACGCCTTCATATGCGCCAACGAAAGCTTTTGTATAAGTGATGTCGTGCTTGTTTGTAATCGTTGTAAAATAAATATAAAGTTTAAACTTTAGCGAGTATATGCAATTACCATACATTATATATATATATATATTTATATATATATATATATATATATATATATATATATATATATATATATATATATATATATATATATATTTAATTATATTATCTGAAGTTTCTAAGTTTCGAACAGACAAACTATGAATAAATTTAATGTATAGTGAGTAGGGTTGATACATGAATAACTCGAATAATAATTTCGAATCGATCCAAAGTCTAAAATATGATTTTTGTTTCAAAATCTATCCCTTGCTGCATTGTCCGTTTCACTAAACTTCGTACCACTAAAATGTTCGTAAGTGCAAATTTAGGATAGTCTGGAAATTTGAATTGATGGATTTTCATTTATTGAGCATAGGCTGCATATGCAACGTTGATTGGGTGAACTTGAGCTGGAGATGTCATGAAACACGGAGAATCTGGGCAAGATTCATGCAGGCAACTGTGTACAAACATCTTGCAGACGGGTTAACAAAAACGCTTTTGGTACATGTAAATAAGTATAGGTTATTTGATATCTATGTCGATATATGCGAGTTCCGCGGCGTGCGATATTGTGCGACTTTAAGGTAGTATCTCACTGGGCTGCGGCAGCTCGCGACTAGTTGGAGACACAAACTTGCGAGAAAATACGCGAATTAGCAACAATTTTCACTTGGAATCACACTGAATTGGTACTTACGACACGTTCCCGTATGTCGCACGAATGTTGCACGAATGTCGCACGAAATTTTGGTCCAAAATTCGCCGGGAGTTCGCATACATGTCAACAAAATTGCGAATTATGTTTGCACATGCGACTGCATGTCGCGCGAGTGTCGCGCGACAGTTATGCGTGACAATTGAGAAATAGGCAGCTCGCGCCTGTCTCGTGCCCGGAATGTCAGATTATAATTGTTATCTCCAATCAATCACAATTTAGTTTCATAGGTCGCCAAGTCTTCACAAAGTTGTCTCACATTTCTCTCACTTTCTGACGGAAACTAAATTGAGACGGGTTCGAGACGCCCGTGACAACTCTGTGACTATTTTGAGAGAAAATCTTTCGCGCGTATTTTTTGAACATGTTCAAAATTCCAGCGACTGAGAGCGAGGCCCTGCGACTCACGAGAGGAAATTGAGAACCACTGCAAACATTTCGAGACATTTTGGAAACTTCCTCGCGAATGCCGTTCGCAATTTTTGCCAACAGTCGCAGCCCAGTCATCTACTAGATTTAGGAGCACAATATCGTTGCGCGGCGGAACGAGTGGCATATATCCACAAACAAATCCAATAACCTTTTTATTATATACTTACGTAAATCACTCGCAATTTATATGCGCCTCAAAAATTATGCAAACGAGAAATAAAATAAACAAATAAGTGGTGGTTTAAAAGTAACTATTATTCGAGGTGAAACGGAGTTCCGACACTGACTAATATGAAGTAAAGCCACGTTAATAAGGGCAATTATTATATACGTACTTTCATTTCCCATTGAAACACAATGCAACACGAGACGTCAATATTTTTCCATATTGACGTCTCGTGAGTTCATATTGGTCAGTGCCGGAACTACGCTTCACCCCTCGTGAAGTAGTTCCTTCTGAATCGCCACTAATTTGTTTATTTTAATTACATTTTGTATATGTTTTGAAGCGCAAATAAATTGCGAATTATGTACGTATATAATAAAAAGGTTATTTGATTTGTATGTGAATATATGCCACTCGTTCCGCCGCGCAACGATATTGCGCGACTTTAGGAGCGCAATATCGTTGCGCTGCGGAACTCGTGCATATATCCACATACAACTAACCTATAGCTATTGACGTCTTGCGTTAGATTGTGTTTCAATAAGAAAAGAATGTGCGTATATAATAACACTTACTATCAGAGTACGAACTGTGGGTTTCTATATGCCAGTCTATATACGATTCACAGGAGGGCCGATCATGTTATATTTGCTTTCCATGGTGTTGTAAACGCATTCAATTTAGATGAGACTGGATAATTAGGTATACGGCGCCAACGACTAGTGTAGCCCAAGATCAGACCGAGCGTATGCGCCTACATGTACATGGCCAACACTGTTCGCCAATGAGTCAGTGAAACATATGTCATGCTTATATGCCACATGTAGATCACGGTTCGTCCGCATGTACGAGGAGATAATCCGCGAGCTATTTAGCTGGCGGATTATCTCCTCGTACATGCGGACGAACGTGACCTAACTGTGCTATCACATCCTCATGTCCATACATTGCCCAGGTGCTGTGTAAATACAGAAACACAAGTGGACAATGTATCAATGTGATTACATCAGTAGTAATATTATAATCAAAGTGTTGCAAGGTGCTACATGTATTAGGTGCCAGAGTGAACGCAAATGATGCGCCGCAATTGATGCGCCATAAGCCCAGTTTCTCCAGTCACAGCCATATGAAACTCCAGACATGTCCCGAAAGGCAATCCAAATATAATAACACTGGATGAAGTCGTGCTAAATCTGCGATTTCTGGAAGCTTACTTATACCGCATGTACCCCGTGCTTATGCAGGAATTCAGTAAATGTGTTTGGTCTTGGTCGAGCTATTCGTTCAGTGCATTATCAAGAGTACACTGCCGCCTCTGCTAATCTTGCCAATATTTGTTGTCTTTATTTCAAAATAGTTAACATCATTTGTCAATATATGTTCAGACAAGTTGATAATCAGTGGGCCGTTTCACTAAACTTCGTACGACTAACCCGATCGTAAGTGCAACTTTAGGATAGTCTGGAAATTTCAATTGATGGATTTACTGTTCTTGAACATAGGCTGCATATACAGCCTATGCTCAAAAATGTAAATCCAATAATTGTTTACAAGCAAATATTGTTAGTGTGAAATTGACAGATTATCATAAGTTTGCATTTACGAACATATTAGTTGTCCGATATGCACGGAAATGATGAAACGGATTGTAAGAAAAAATACATGCACACGTAATTATAGGTTTTCATCGTATTTCGGAAACCAACTGTACATATGTGTAGCATGAAAATATGAACGGGGCTCCAGATAAGGAATTAGTAATTGAGTATTGTCACTCCATCATTTCTGAAGCAATTGGGTATTTCAAAATCTTAATTGGATAAAATAAAATCACACTGCTGTTTACACATTAACAGATAGCAATTGTTGAATAGTTTGCTTCGAAATGAAAACAGGTCTTGGCATTTCAATAGAATTGTCTCCTTGAGACAATTCTAATGAAATACCAAGATGTGTTGTCATGGAAAATAATAACAATATGCTATATTTGTGGTCTGTTTATTGTTTTCTGCAGCATGATAAAGGTACAATCATTTTTTTATTGCTTTTTGATACTCGTTACTTCTGATTTAAATTCGGGTTTTGGCAAATTTAGAAACTAATAACATTGCCCCGCAACAGCTAATAACTCGAGACGAAATCTGACATGTCACGACGAAATCGTGCTTATTGAGGATTTAGTGAATGTATTAGACGAAGTATGTTGTTATTTGTTCTCATGTTCGTGCAGTCTGATACAGAAATAACGTTATTTGTTGGTGGATGTAAAACGTCTCGATGACTCAGTAGTGAGCATTGTAGCCTCTGATCAGATTGCGCAGACTGGATTTACAGTTATTGAGCATGCAGCAAGAAACAACATGTTGTCGTACCCTGCTGCGAGCTGTCACAAACTTACGCGAGGTTAAGGAATATATGTCAACTGAGCACCAGTAATCGGATTGACACAACGATGTATGTTTCGGAAGAACTATTTAAAGGCAGAACGTGACGAAACGTGACGACGTGACGATTACTACACCATCTGGGGGCCGTTTCACTAAACTTCGTACAACTAAAACGTCCGTAAGTGCAAAAGTATGATAGTCTGTAAATTTCACACTAAAAGTTTTCTTGTAAACAATTATTGGATTTACATTTATTGAGCATAGGCTACATATGCAGCCTATGCTCAACAAATGTAAATCCATCCATCAATTGAAATTTCCAGACGATCCTATATTTAATGTAAGTCAATCAATTGAAATTTACAGACGATTCTAGATCTGCAAATACGAACATTTTAATCGTACGAAGTTTAGTGAAACGGCCCCAGGTTATAGGACGATCACCGTCCAAATCAACACAAAACGACTTCATCACGTGGTATATTCTTACATATCCAAATTCTCCCAAAGTCGGCAGATATTTTTGCAAATCATAATCATTGAAGCTGCGATATTTACTATTCGTAACAAATGTGGGTCAGACCGAAATGCCACGTGTAAACTCTGATTAACGTAATAGGCTGTAATATGTGACCGGATTTCATAAATACAATATATTGGGGAGGCTGTCTATTATTATTTATCCCGTCAACGCAGTGCGTATGTGCCATGAGAAACGGAACATTTTTGATATCCTGTCAATACGACCTTATCACTGCGTATGAATATGTGCGGTGGCTGGGGTTATTTATTTGCATTTTAAACAAATGTGTAGGTGTTGACGGGATTTATAAATAGAATAGTAGGTTAGTGCCGTGAATGGGAAAAACATATCTGGCGCGGCATGGAAACGGGATGTGCTCGGCAGAGCCTCGCCCATCCCGTTTCCTAAGCCTTGCCATATATTTATTACCATTCACGGCACTAACCTACTATTCTCTATATATTTCCAAACTGTGTGCTCAAAATGTTTTCGACTTGTTTTATGCTAGATTCCCGTAGCAACACATATGTCAAGAGATTTTCAATTTGCTTGGGCTGATCATGTAACGCCCCAAATCCTGTATGCACATACGGGCTTATAAATATTATATTTGAGAAAACGTCTGAAAAAATGGCTTTGCTCACGATAACACATGGCGAACATAACCTCAGATTGAACCAACAACGTCAACAAAAGCTTGAACACTGCATATCAGAATAAATTGACATTTAACGTTTTCTGACATGTTCATCATAACATACATATTATATACATGTTCTACTCTAATCTGTCTGATTTGTTTTGGCGATTTTTTTACGAGGAGACAAGCGTGGTTTTATTGTATTGGGAATAATTTGAAGAATGTACTTGAAGATGGCACATAAGCCTGCGTACAAATAGACCACTAAAAACATCGGAAGTTGACAATATTTTCTGTACGCGGTATCAAAAGTAGACACAATTGTCAGAGTACATGCGGAATATTCCGCATGTACTCTGACAATTGTGTCCACTTTTGATACCGTGTACAGAAAATATTGTAAATTTGTAGAATTTCATGAAATTTCGCAGATGCCCGAAGGTAAAGAATCACATGTCATGCCTCATATGTGGATGTTACTGGAGAAATGGGGTCTGTGGGATTTGTGACCAGTGTAGCTCCTGATGAAACATCACACTCCTGTAGCATGATGATGATATGTATTGCTTGTTTAAAACTTGACGGGTGTTTTGTTGATTGAATGGCGAGCTGTGCAGATTCTGATCAGATTGTGCGGATGCACAGGGTGATCTGGATCTACACTGGCCGCTACACACATAAGCCGTATTTGATCGCTATTGAGTTGCGGAAACATTGTTGCAGCCTCCACCTAAAATGAGACACGTAATTTCATGAAATACGCTCACAAAATTTACAATATTTTCCGTAAATGGCGTCGACAGTTGAAAACATTTTATCAACGTTTGACTTTATTAATGAAAACTAATGTAAATTTTGTAAACGTATTTGAAATTCATTAAATCACGCAGATGTCCGAGTGCGTTTCTCAATTATGATATCATGATTGTGTTTATTGAGTGTGATATGTCTACAGTAGCTACGCTGGCGAACAACTCAATAAGATACATTTTCCCGTGGCAGTTCGCGTACGTAGAGACGTCAACAAACATGGACACATGCCAGTTATGTAATCTACAGCTATATAGCTCGCCGTCAGCCCTCATACATGTCGGTCACGTGCAAGCAAAACAAAATGTAAACGACGGCACTGGTTCGATGACCTTGCATGTCGGGACCGACTATTTAAGTCCCCATCCGATAGGACTAGGCTATCACGAAGGTGTCTTGCCCAAGGACACGCCGAATCGGCCAGTGTCGGGATTGGAATTCAGGGGCCCGTTTCACTAAACTTCTTACGACTAAAATGTTCGCAAGTGCAAAATTATGATAGTCTGTAAATTTCACATTAACAATGTTTTCTTGTAAACAATTATTGGATTTTCATTTATTGAGCATAGGCTGTATATGCAGCCTATGCTCAATAAATGTAAATCTATCAATTGAAATTTACAGACGATCCTAAATTTACACTTACGAACATTTTAGTGGTACATGTACGAAGCTTAGTGCAACGCACCCCTGGACCTTTCCATCCGTAGTCCGATGCACTAACACTGAGCTATTGCGGCTGACCACGTGGTAGCAGATTGACAATGGGACTTAAGTAGCGTATTAGCTTAGAACATCTCAGCTCTACGGATGTGTTTTACTATTTCATCTGTCTTATATTTGTTGTACAAAAAATTAAAAAATACAGATGAAATTGAAAAACACATCTCTCACGGATACAAAAAATGTAAAAGACAGATGAAATAGTAAAACACATCCGTAGAGCTGAGATTGTGTAAGCTAGTAGCGTATGTCCATGTAGTAAACATGCTATTGTTTGTTCCATGTTTTCCTGCCGACCAACTATTGGATATGAAGCATATAAACTCTTAATAGTTAAATAATGCAGAAGTGCATTTTGTCGCGCCGGTTTTAGCAGATGGCGCGACTATACATGTAGTCGCCGCTTTTTCCCTCGTCGTCGTCGCCCGCGTCGTCGTCGTCACCCGCGTACACAAATGACAAACGGTTTGCACAAGTATTTTTACTCTTGATATAAATTTAATAAATTTCTTTATGGATTGCTTCAATATTTGGTACTTGATACATGTGAGCATTTGGAGCACGCTCATGACCTTGACGTTTTTTACCTTCACATTTTTATGGAAACACTTTTCAAGAAGTTTATACAAGTTTCTACATGATCATATAACGTAATATTACGTAATGGATTGCTTCAATAGTTGGACACGTGGTACATGTACAAGTACGTATTTGGAAGACGCTCGTGCCGCCATTAGCATGACCTTAACCTGTTTGACCTTCACATTGTTGAGGAAACACACACTCATGTGTTATGTCAAAAAGTGTGTAACTGTGTCTTCATCATCATATCCCTTTAATATTACCTCTTGATGGATTGCTTCAATATGTGGACGCTTGATACATGTGACCATTTGGAACACACTCATGTTACCCTTAACATAACATTGACTTTTTATCGTGCCCATAATCATGTTACGGTAAAATGTCGTGTCTGTTCATGATTAAAAATGAAGGACAACATGTGATTATGTGCTCATATTGTGGCTGAGATTGGAGAAATGGGGCTTATGTGATTCGTGAACAGTATAGCTTATGATCAAGTAGCAACTCCTGTATCCTGATAACGATCTGTATGTCTGTTAGAAGACTGCCAGTTTCCTTTATGGAATAGCGTATAGTGCATATCCTGATCAGACTGTGCCTCTGCACATTTATAATTTCTCTTCTGCAAATTCACTGGTCGCATATGTCTGCAGCCACAGTCACCTATCTGAAATGCTGTGAAACGTCTCAGTTCAACACCCTGCGATGTTAAATGTATGAATCAAGTACAGTGGAACCTCTATATACCGAACAACATTGCGACATCGAAGTATTAAATTATGACAGATTTCACTGTCGAATATCGTGGATGCGTATCAGTGTTCATGATTGCAATGCACACCGGCATGCATTTCAGTGTTCTTATATAGGAATTACAGTGGAACATTTCTAAACCGGACACCCTGGGAACCTCCCAGGGTGTTCGATTTAGAGATGTTCCACTGCTTGTTTCATACGAATTTTAGCAAAGTTATCATTGTCGTCTATGCCACAGTTAGATCACTGTTCGTCCGCATGTACGAGGAGATAATCCGCGAGGTTTCGCGAGTGGTTTATCGATCGTACGTGCGGACGAACGTGATATAACTGTGTTATCACGTCCTCGTGTCCATACATGTACATTGTACATGTGCTGTGTAAATGCAGAAACGAAACTAGAAAATGTATCAAAGTTGTGATAAGGACAAAGTACATTTGATTTTTTAGAAAACCTGCTACATTTCCGAAGTGGCGGCGTTTGGCAAATAATGAGTCATACCGCATATCTATTTTATTATTTTGGGCAACGAGTCACGCATGTTACTTACTTACAGTACATGTACAAACGATGTTGATTTACATTTCTGAATATTGCGCATTTTAGAATTGTTAATGTGCAACGGCTGCACATTGATATTAAATGTAACAGTATGTTAATATATATTCATATGTTCAGTCCACATACTTTTACATTTAATTATCTCCTCGCCGATATGCAAGAGGGGATATAGCGTTAGTCCATGTACGTGCGAGCGTACGTTCCTGCGTACGTGCGTAACACTTTTCTTTTTTTCAATAATTTATGAACCGCTTCACGTATTTTGATAATGTTTGTCCACACTGTGTGTCGATATACCGAGAATCAGTCTAGCGATAACATTAAACCAGTCTTTTCTGTAGCAGAGACTTGCCGAATGAACGTTGAGTTAAAAACAGATTTTTGGAAAACCCAAAATGATAAATAGGTAACCGAAACCGAAGATTGTATTCGTGCACCGAACCATGGAGTTACGAATCGCGAATAATCGAGTATGGCGGTTAATCGTCGCACCCTTAGACTACGGAAACATTTGCAATAACATAAATTTAGCACCCAAAAAAGCAAATAAAACATGTATCACACTGAAAAGTCGATCAAGCTGTTCGAACTATTTTATGGCGTAATACGTGTTTTTAAAAAGTTAAGCCCCCAACATATGTGCTGCGACCGACATATGCCCATTTGCATAACATCGCTCAGACCTCAAATGTGTATGTTGGTTGTAAAATACTTCGCTGGCGCTTGAATAAAAATGACATATATACACATATACAGTGTATTGCAATAGCTTGTCCGAACCTAGTTATACAGAAATGACAAGCATGGAATGCCAAATTGGCACAATCAAGTCTGGCTAATCCCACGGGCCATATGCCCGTGCATACAGAACGGCCCTCTGCTGGGTTCGCAAAACAACAAGGTCTCCGGTTGATTCGTACACCTGCCTGCGTGAATGTCAATATGTGTCGATTTCTTTATTTCACAATACCGGATTATTGTGTTGGAATCGAGCAAATTGATTGTCTGATCCCGAGCTGTGGTACAGCTCGGGCTCAGACAATCAAGTTGCTTGATTGCGAGTTGGCATTGTCGATATATGTTTAGAAACGTTGATAATCTTGTCAAGATTAACGCGGGCGAATTGAATTGAATTGAACTGACAGGCGAACGGTGTATGCCCACCTCAGACTGTGTGGCTGGGTGTTTGGTGGGAGCATTTGACATCAAGCAGCTTGATTGGGTGAGCCTCAGCAACAGATCAGGCTCAGCCGATCAAACTGCTTGATTCTGAGTTGATATTGCCAATGTGATGGGTAATTTAACGATCGGGATTCATCCTGACCACTATCCCGAACGGAGATTTCGTTTGGACATCAGGTAAGTCTTTGGCATTATTGTATGTGAGGGTTTAATCTGGTTATGCTCCTTGTACGAGTCATACGATTATTCATAATCCTGTCACTTTTAGGGGAAGGGCCCAAGTGACTTTAGTGTGGTATGTACCCGGCATCATGCACTATTATTCTAATTTCAGAGCAGAATATATATTTATTTCTATGTAAATATTCCGTTCTGATCTTGACATTTTCTTCCCAATGTAGCAGATCGAACCCGCTGGCCCGGCTTTAACTGACATTAGCTGTTGCTATGCCATTAAACACCATTACACAAACAAACTGACTGTGTGGATGTTGCGCAGGCTGACCTAGATATATACTGGCCGCATATGTTGTATATGTAAGATGCATGTTCTCAGCATATACTACGTCCCCCTCAATTTAGCAATTCATTTCCACGAATTAACAATTAGTTCCCACGAATTAACAATTCGTTCCCTCAATTTAACAATTCGTTCCCACGAAATAACAATTAGTTCCCACGGGAACGGATTGTTAATTCGTGGGAACGAAGTGTTATATCGTGGGAACGAATTGTTAATTCGAGGGAACGAATTGTTAAATACTCGAAACAAATTGTCATTTCGTGGGAACGAATTGTTAATTCGAGGGAACGAATTGTTAAATTGAGGGAACGAATTGTTATTTCGTGGGAACGAATTAATAAACACAAATCCATGTCCCCTGCGGGGCTCCGTAGAATACTGCTCACTGGTGTTTCACAATTATCCTATACGTTTCCAATCACATCTGAAATTGTTTGCCGAGATATAGAGAATAGTAGGTTAGTGCCGTGAATGGGAAAACATATCTAGCAAGGCTCAGGAAACGGGATGGGCGAGGCTCTGCCGAGCACATCCCGTTTCCGTGCCGCGCCAGATATTTTTTCCCATTCACGGCACTAACCTACTATTCTATTTATCCCGTGAACACCTACAAATGGCTGTAAAATGCAAAAATTGTATTGACTGGATATCAAAAGATTTTCACGGCACCGTGTTTCACGGCATATACGCACTGTGTTGACGGGATAAATTAAAATTTTGCTTATACATGTTAGTAAATAATAACAAAAACAATAAAAAATAACACAAGGCAGTTCATTGCAAAGCCAAGGATGGACAAAAATGTGTCATAAACAAAGTATAGTTCAATTCAATTCAATTTATTAGCAGTTAAGCACAACGTGCTTCTCGCCGTATTTAGATGTTTTGACGGTTCGAGAAGAGCAATGAAAACACAATGTTAACACTGTGTAAAATAGTACAAGTGATGACATAATATTATATTGCTATTAACATGCAAAGGCTGTGCATTATGCTACGGTGTATGAATCTATCACAGCAATAACGAACCGCACTTGATGCAACAGACCCACAACCAGCACACACACAGCCATTCCATGTCGCAAGCAATCAAGTTCATTGTAAACAGTGTTAATAGGAGTAAACATATTTGATAATGTACACGAAACTAAGGTAAAGTGTTTGATGTTCCACAGAATCGTCTTAAGCAAGACGACTTCTTTGGAAATTCAAACTTCACGGGATTTATTAAAAAGTTAAGATAATTGTATGAACATTTCGGAGCAGATGCAGATTAATATTCCGCATTTGCTTCGTATATTCATACCGCTTACAAACCTATATCGAACTGAGATGATTATTTCTAGTATCTGTGGCTATGTACAAGTATTTTGAAAGGCGTTTCAATAGAGATTCATTTTCTGTTGTCATTAGAGCGGTGAATTTAGTCGTACTCGCCCAGCTACAATAATAACGAGGTAGGTGTGTTCTTCGCAATACAGTATAGAATGGACAGACAAGAAAGAAAGTGATATTCATTTTCAATAACATTCATGTTACAGAGCCGGCACAAGCGATTTTCTCTAGCAATGTGACGAAACCGCCCTTCTTCAATTTCAAGTGAATGTGCAGAGCAACGGAATCGTGTTAGAGCAATCCGAAAGTTGTCATTTTCTACTGTTTTGAAATACTTTTCCATAGAAAACCCACTTTTGATGGTTCTATATGTTGAAAGTTTGGGAGAATTTGCGACATCACTGAACCAGCCCTGTAAGTATTGGTCATATAGTCTCTGTATAACCATATTTAATTGAGGTTGAGATACTTCCTGAGTATTCCATAGATATGAGAAACCTAGATTGTCTAAAAGTGATTTAACATTAGACACCCATGGCGATATTGCAGTGGTCACATCAGCTTCAAATACATGCGAAAGCAATGAGTTATCTGTCAACAAAATTCTGCGCCAGTATTTCAAAATGCGCTCTCTACGCTTGATCACTAGTGGGACGCGACCTAGCTCTCCATATATAGCAAGTGTGCATAGTATGGCCATGGCACAACAAATGAACTTTCTCGCGACGTGCAAGTTTTGTTAAATAGTAAATCAAGTTTGTTTGTAAGTAAACAGATACATAGTAATGTCCGTTAACATTTTAAGATATAAAATAACACTGATATCAGTGTGGAAATATACGTCTCATATAACATGCATATAATACCAATCAATGCGTGGGGTAATGGTGAATGAATGTTTATTTTGCCACAAAATGTCTCAGATGATGTCTCTGATATAAAGAACGTTTTTGTTTCGTCTCTGATTGTTTTTCAAGTTGCCAGATGCATAAATGCATCTGGCAACTTGAAAGAAATCAGTGACGAAAATCAAATGCATCTGGCAACTTGAACAAAATCAGAGACGAACATCTCAAACAAATGGAACATGTGATATAAAGTTACTATGACCTGCTTAGTCGTGAAAACACACAAACATTTCCTCCCACATGATTGGATTTAATATAATGTTGCATGGCCATGATGGCAGTGTTTTTTATTGATCATGTGACGAATTTATAATACAATTTTATTTCTTCATGACGATAAAATGCTCGACGCTCAGGTATTTTTCTGACGAGGCGATATCTGAGAACCAAAGTACTTTGTGTTTATGGTGATATAACTATAACTTATTACACAACCGCCTGCGTTAATATTGTCCTAAATATTATAACCGTTTCTGAACATGTATTGGCAACACCAACTATTAATCAAGCAATTTTAGCATAGCTCAGGCTCAGTGAATCAAGATGTTTGGTTTCAAACACAATAGTGAAGTATGTTGAAATAAGGAAATCAACACATATTTGCAAGATTAGAGCAGGCGGTGGTGTTTCCCCTCATGCCACCACTGTTTCACAGTGTGACAGTCTTTACATAGTTATCACTTATCTTATGTCACACCACGGTGCCTCAACCTGTCTCTTATCCAGTTGTCGTATTCCCACGTGACCGGGGCACTGACATGCGCACTCGACGGGCCAATCAAATACCGAGTTTGCGGATTCAAATTGTTGGCAATGACACCGTGGTTAAAAGTTCAGCGTCCGTGAAACGCGAACCATCCTCTATCTTAAAATTACCAACAAATCGGATGAGACGGGAGCCGTCCTATCTTGATTTGCAGTATTTACAAATACAGTGAAACCTCTCTATGAAACCTCTCTATGCGGTCACGAACGGCGATTATCACCTGAGATAAGTGACCAATAAACTCATCAAAAATAAGATCACGTGTGTTTTCTTTGTGTCCTGTTTAGAGAGGTTCCATTACAGTACAGTCAAACCTGTGAACAAGGGTCACACGTGGGAAGAGAACATGTTGGCCTTTGTTCACAGTTGGTGTTTGTTCTCAGGGTCATTTATGTAGTAATCGATTTTATGTAACTGGGAAAACAAAATCGCTATATAGAGGATATTCCATTGTACATTTTGAATAGCGGGAAATAATACACGAGTGTGCGTCGGCTTCCGCGCAAGCAACGAGGGAGCGTAGCGAACGAGTTGCTTGCACGGACGCCGACGTACACGAGTGTATTATTCCCTCCATTCAAACAGGTAATTGTCATTCGGAGGTGGCCTTTAACACATGTTTCACTGTAGTAGTTTGTGAACATGCTCAAGCGACACAAATAAACCATCCTGAACGTTCCACCAGCAACGGAAAAGGAGGCACGGTCGGTTCAGCCAATCAAAATACAGCACTCTGATGGCCCTGTATCTATCATAGCAAAACTATACGAGTACAAAACCATCGGTACACTATCAAAATGCTGAAACCGGTCCTGCCTCCACAGACTTGGGGCAATTGTAACATATTAAAGGCACACTGTCGAGTCATATAACATGCTATTACAGGCACACTCTCTGAAGTTAGATTTTAACACATCCAAAACTAGGGAAAACAAAAACTGGATATATTCATTGCATAAAACTTGGTATTCAAAAAGCATTCATATATCAAGTTAGTCGTCCTAGTTTGTGTCATAGTTTGCGACTTGTGGTTTCTGCCACAGATATGCGCATATAATACTTTTGATCCAACAGAAAACTCTGTCTCAAATGTTTTACGAGTTGTGGCATAAATCTACGAAATATTGACGAGGAACGTTGGCAGTGAGACAATTCAATTTACGAATTTGATGAAGCCGTCGTGTGTACACAGCCGCCTGTGTTCATTTTGCTCCGCTCATCAACCTTTCTGAACATATATTAGCAATGATAACTCGAAGTAAGACAGTTTGATTGCATTAGCCTGAGCTACAATATGCAAGTGTTTTTAAATAATAAAATGTCCAAACATTGGCAATATTAGCGCAGGCGGTAGTGTATGTATGTTGATTGTATTTCCATAAACAAAACATGACGCAGGACAAATTAAAAGCGTTTCTCCGGGATCGGGTCTTGTATTCGTGTGATTGATTGAGGCGGAATATATCAGTTCAATGTATTCATTAAATCACCTCGTCTGTTGACGATACGTGTTGTTTCAAAACGTAATTTACTAAAGTCTAAAATAGCGTTTGCTGTGTATCCGTTTCTAAATGCCAGTTATGTTATCGATACGGTCAAGTGGCTTCGTATGATTGTCTGATTGCAATTATAAGGTTTGGAAATATCATGCAATTTGAGCATTTAAGCAGTACTTTCGGTACTTTGATAACCTGTTCCAACAGCTGATTTACACATACATATTCCGGGGCCGCAGACATGCAGTCGCATCAGTTTCAAAATTTCAGTGCGACCGTTTGTGAACTGGTCTGATGACGTGATCAGGTGATGGCGCGTTCTAGTAACGTCACGAGACACATGCCTTACGTAGGTGATGGCTTGGCCCCGGAATGTGCATCGTCTACTGCCATGGTGAAACAGCACACGCTGTACGTTTGAACATGGCTGTGAGCGGTGTCAAACAACGGCAGTCATATAACAACATATTATTGATGGTCGATATTTTGAGAATAGTTAGTTAGCTGGATTATAATTAGTGGTGGAAAGTGGCTGTTCCCAACCCAGTGACTACTGTCTGTTTCACGAAACCTGCCCAAATTGTACGGCTATATAAATAATGGAAAAACGATATTGTTTTCGATAATATTAAATTTTATCAAAATTTAAGAATGAGCATTCTTTTCATTTCGTGAAATTTGGTCAAATATTGATTTTATTGCGAAAAATGAGCTCTCTATGGGAATTTAACATAGGGAACAAAGAGTTGGAGCACCTGGAAAAGGATTCGAAAAAAAAATTGAAATTTATTCTGAAATCTAGCTAGATAGATAGCTTGAAAATGATCTAACTAAGAAATCAAAAGTTACATTTTGAAAATCGGTCCACTATTTCTTAAATTAGAAAGATTTCGCCACGTTAAATCCCCATAGACATATTCACTGTTTACATGTGAAACTAGTTTTTTCCCAATGCAATTAATACCAACTTTCATGAAATAAAAAGAAGGCTTATTCTTAAGTTTTGCTATTATTAAATATTATCGAAAAATATATTGTTTTTGCATTGTTTATATAGCCGTAACATTTGGGCAGCTTTCGTGAAACAGACAGTACGTGTAGTTTCCTTTTATATCCAATTATCTGGTGCGGGTAGGAGTGTTAAGCGTATGGATTCAGAGGTTTGCCTATCAACGATTAACTGGTATGGCCCGATTGTCTAATTGCGGTATTGCACCTGTTTCCGATTGATTGCCCGAGCCTGAGCTGTAGGACATATCCGGCTCAATCAATGAAGCTGCTTGATTTCAAGCATAATATTCATGTATTTTGAAATAAAGAAATTTACAAATATTGAGAAGATGAGCCCAGGCGATTGTGTATATTGTCAATGCACAGCGGCTTTCATCGGTATAAGTAAAACAATAGTATGAAGAATAACAACGTGTGTTCATCATGTGGCTGTGTAAAGTGGTTTAATTGCAGGTATATGATGATACTAGGACGGCCGGATTGTTTATATGTTCACCATATACCTACATACATGTACATATACATATAGAGAATACTAGCTTAGTGCCGTGAATGGGAAACAATATCTGGCAAGGCTCAGGAAACGGGATGGGCGAGGCTTTGCCGAGCACATCCCGTTTCCGTGCCGCGCCAGATATTTTTCCCATTCACGGCACTAACCTACTATTCTATTTATCCCGTCAACACCTACACATGGCTGTGATATGCAAAAATAGTATTGACTGGATATCAAAAATGTTTCACGGCACCGTGTTTCACGGCACATACGCACTGTGTTGACGGGATAAATCGGATTTCCTTTCTTGTTGCGTTCAACAAGATAGAAAATTTGATACTGATGTATACCGATATCGGTGAAAATTGAATCAACCCAGCAGTCGCTGTGTCGTCATATATCTTCAATTAAACCACTTTACAGAGGGCCATGATGAAAACACATTTTTATTTTTTATTCTATTTTTGTTTCGAAAAATTATGATACAAACTAATTTAAGCGGTCCTAGTATCATTGTAATTCTTCAATTAAATCACCTTTTTATTTGTTATAGTATTTTTTCAAAAAAAAATCCTGATATGCCCCTTTAAAGGTGCGCCGACTCAGTAGACACAACATATTCTTTATCCGAATTAAATACATGTATAATTGTGTGACTACTCCACCAGTTCTAAAAATTACGAGTAGTATGCAGGTATAATCATTTTGTAATATTTATTTTACTGATAGTGACGCGCGGTGGTATCAGGCTATTTGCATATGCAAATGAAACATGATATTTTTTAATTATGTATACTAATTAAATGTGTGACCTGAAAAATAATATTTTCTTCAGATTATAAAGTATGACCATTGCACATCAAAATATATATACAGAGAATAAATAAATATTTGTTTCGATGATATTAAATTAAAGAAAAATTTAAGAATGAGCCTTCTTTTTATTTCGTCAAAGTTGGTCCAATATTGATTTTATTATGAAATTACAATTTCCTCATGCTAAATCCCCATAGACATCTTCACAGAGTGAATATGTCTATGGGGATTTAACATGGGAAAAAAAATTAATTTCAGAAATAGTGGACTGATTTTCAAAATTGAACTTTTGTTTTCTTAGTTACTCATTTCCAAGCGAATCTTTAGCTAGATTTCGTAATCAATTCCCTATTTTTTTCGTTTTTTTGTTTTTCGACGCCTCCATCCAGGTTCTCCACCTCTTTTTTCCCCATGTTAAATTCCATAGAAAACTAATTTTTCGTAACAAAATCAATATTGGACAAAATTTCACGAATTAAAAAGTACGGTCATTCTTAAATGTTGCTGTAATTTAATAATATAGAAAAAAATAATTATTTTTGCATTGTTTATATGGCCGTAAAATGTGGGAAGATTGCGTGAAACAGACAGTAGAGACATTGTTTTCTGGCACCTGTGAAGCAAACCGAAGCTCGTCTTGAAATTCACACACCTGTGACGGATAAAATCGCGCCACTTCCGCAGTGTTCGATATTTATAGTTTTGTACGTCCGGTGGTCGGCACACCCTGTGAATCAGCTCTTGTGTAAGATCACCCACTTCTCTGTGAAGTATCTTTGTCCCACAATATCTTTGTCCCACACCAGTGAATATGATGGATACGTTTTCTCGCCCTTATATAGAACCTATTTGCGAATCTCAAAATGTGTATCTGACCCAGACTAAAACTGAACTTTTTATTCGCTGAATGTATGCGACAGTTGATGCGTCCAATGTGTTCGCCATGTCAAAAAGTGGGTTAAAACAAAGTATTCATTAAAGCAACGTTTTCACCCACGAATTGGACGATAATGCCAGTTCACTGGATCGTCACTCAGTGATCCGAATCTTCCGCCTGTGCGATCATGGACAGACATATCATCGGAAACAAAATGTGAAACCAATGAATAAGGACAATATTATTTACGGGTGCTCAGTTTAGAGAGGTTCCACTGTGCCTGACTTATATTGTAGGACTTCCGGAGGTTGACACACCCCGCTCATGGGAAAACGTCTCTACACTTTACGGCATGTATGTAATGTAGAATGTTGGAACTGGAAACTCTGAGGAAGGTCATCGTTTCACTGTGATCAACTGGAAAAGTGGGGCTTATAGGTTTTGTGACCACTGTATATCCAGAACAGCCTGCGCATCCGCACATTCTGATTAGGATCTGCACTGCTCGCCATGCCATCAATGAAACACCCGTCATGTTCTTAAAGCAATATAGATAGTTAGCAGACTACAATGAATGTAAATGTGTGAATGTAAGCACAGTGAGTTACACAACTAAGGCAACGTAAATACATGCGATATTGCCCGCCATTTGTGTTGCGCTTAGCGGTACCACTACAGGACGCGACGTCAGTATAAATCTTTATACATCCGCCAGAGTGCGCTAGTAGACAAAGATCTACACATGTCATAGGCCCCATTTCTCCAGTCAATGTCACGTTTGTGGAAATACTCAAAGTGTTGGAAATGAATATTACAGTCTGATGCTCATACAACCTCAGTGTGTCAGTGTTAGGTATCCCTGATGGCAATGCATGTTCACGATTACAAAGCACTCAACATGTCTTAGAGTACACTACAACAACTGTAAACCGGGAATTCATACAATCCCCGTGTGTTCCACTTTGAACAGCCGTACTGATATTTATCCCTTTCCACACATCGCGTATGTGCCGTGAAACATTTTTGGTATCCTGTCAATACGACCTAATCACTGCGTATGAATATGTGCGGCGGCTGGAGTTATTTTTATTGAATTTTAAAGCTATTTGTATGTGTTGACGGGATAGAATAGTAGGTTAGTGCCGTGAATAGAAACAAATATCTGGCGCGGCACGGAAACGGGATGTGCTCGGCAGAGCCTCGCCCATCCCGTTTTCTGAGCCTTGCCATATATGTTTTCCCATTCACGGCACTAACCTACTATTCTCTATGTATGTGTGTCTAACGGCAATGTATGTTCATACATGTCTGCATATACATGAGTTACAGTGGAATCTCTGCAAACCGGGCACGCTGTGTATCTTACAGGGCGTCTTGTTTAGAGAGGATCAACATGGCACATCGTCTCACCAGTGATTGTAATAATGCAGAAAATAAAACATGATTTTCATCTGTGTAATTTTGTATCTTGTGATAGTTGCACAATAAAATGTCTATATTTCGCTTATTTACATGTATAGTACTAGATCGAACACGTGTTGTAATCAACATGTGATGTCGGATTTTCACAAATTGTTCAACAACAATCCTATTCCCAAGTTGGTGCATATACATGAGCAGTAATAAACTACATGTACGGATGTGTGACTGTGAGAACGTGGATACGGGGTACACTTGCACAAGTGCAGCCTAATCACGATCTACGCTGTTTGTCATTTAATTAGCGAAGTTATCTTATTGCCGTCAGAAAACATTCAGTCAAGTTGTTGCAAACTGTGTTAGATGCTTTTTGTCAGCCGACGGTAGGTTTCATCATGTCACCCGTATACTGCTATATTGTATCGTACGACTAGTCGTTGACGCCGTCCTAATAGCTGTAGCATTGTAGTTAGTGTGAGATAACATATTACGTCGCCTTCATAACTGGAGCAGATTATTGAAACACGCCCCAAACTATCTGCTCCAGTGATGAGGACGGCGTCATCAGCAGGTGGGATTATACTCACGTGTATATATTGCAACAACATTCACACAGAGTTAGTGAAATGTGGCTGGCAGTGAGCGGTGTGCGTAATGTACACCAGTTGAACACACAATACATGCATAGTGTGAGGTATGTTACAGGGCAGCCAATCCACCATTCACAGCACCCAGATTATTCACGGTGTGCGTAATGTACACCAGTTGAACACACAATCACATCCATAGTGTGAGGTATGTTACAGGGCAGCCAATCCACCATTCACAGCACCCCAGATTATTCACGGTGTGTGTAATGTACACCAGTTGAACACACAATACATCCATAGTGTGAGGTATGTTACAGGGCAGCCAATCCACCATTCACAGCACCCAGATTATTCACGGTGTGTGTAATGTACACCAGTTGAACACACAATACATCCATAGTGTGAGGTATGTTACAGGGCAGCCAATCCACCATTCACAGCACCCAGATTATTCACGGTGTGTGTAATGTACATCAGTTGAACACACAATACATGCATAGTGTGAGGTATGTTACAGGGCAGCCAATCCACCATTCACAGCACCCAGATTATTCACGGTGTGTGTAATGTACATCAGTTGAACACACAATACATCCATAGTGTGAGGTATGTTACAGGGCAGCCAATCCACCATTCACAGCACCCAGATTATTCACGGTGTGTGTAATGTACATCAGTTGAACACACAATACATGCATAGTGTGAGGTATGTTACAGGGCAGCCAATCCACCATTCACAGCACCCAGATTATTCACGGTGTGTGTAATGTACATCAGTTGAACACACAATACATGCATAGTGTGAGGTATGTTACAGGCAGCCAATCCACCATTCACAGCACCCAGATTATTCACGGTGTGTGTAATGTACACCAGTTGAACACACAATACATGCATAGTGTGAGGTATGTTACAGGGCAGCCAATCCACCATTCACAGCACCCAGATTATTCACGGTGTGTGTAATGTACACCAGTTGAACACACAATACATGCATAGTGTGAGGTATGTTACAGGGCAGCCAATCCACCATTCACAGCACCCAGATTATTCACGGTGTGCGTAATGTACACCAGTTGAACACACAATACATGCATAGTGTGAGGTATGTTACAGGGCAGCCAGTCCACCATTCACAGCACCCAGATTATTCACGGTGTGCGGTTTACAGAGGTTCCGCGATCTTCATCTACGTGTTCACCAATGTGTTGTCATGGGCGGATTCAGGGGGGGGGGGCGGACCCGGCGCGCGCCCCCCCCCCCCTAAAATTCGCCGAGTAAAGATTTTTTACAAGTTACAAGGCACGTTTATTTTTGCTCCAAAATGCACCAGAACGCAGGAAATGCGAAGTAGATTTCAAAAAAATATTGACTAACAGTTGACGATGGCTACATGCTGATTGTAGCTCAGACTCAACCAAACATGTTGGCACAGGACAGGCAACATTGATATACATGGGTGATCAGGGTCTACGTGTTCAGCAACATTTCATTATGAGTGCCCTGGCATGTATGTCTGTCGGATATGCAGAAGAAGTTATTTATTGGGTTTCATCAATAACACAACGTCACTCTCCTCATATTGTTTCATTTGATGAAATGCTAGCATAATTAACGAGGCTAATCCTAGTTTCTTATTAAATCAGGGGCAACGCGTTTAATAAAGATCATATTAAATGAACACGAATAGTATATTATGTATTGCAAAAACACAATATAATGCATTGAAGTTGTAAAGGTCACATAAAACGTGCTCTGCAGCGGTTTTCATTTATATACAAGTATTTATCACGTATTACATGTACGTTCATTGGGAACTGGCCACACATTTAACATTTATACAGCTCATGTCCATTTCCCACATTTAAGCATGGTTTTGCAGCATCCAATGGTAATGATTCTAAAGTGCTGATAAACCATGTGTTAAAACTTGAAAATATGAAGCAACAGCATGCGACATATTCGTTTCCCCACTTTCGTTTCCCGCATTGCCTTGTACTAAATACATTGTGTCGCGTCTAAAGCAATACGTTTTCCGTCAGCGGAGTGGCCAACTATCGACATCATTGGTAAAAATGTCATGTTTATTAAATACGGAGACGTGACAAGGGAGACAATCCTATACACGGCCATAGAATCTATACCCATAACGCTATTTAGTGAGACCCTCAAATGAGGTCTCACGGGACAGTGCACAGCAAGGATAAAAAATAGGCTTATGGATATTTCTTGACTTTGTGACACTTGACTACTGCCTGTTCCACATTTTGTTCCACATTTTGCTGCCGACAAACCTTTGGCTATTAAACATATTAAATCTAAAACATATTTAAAAAGTCACTCTCCCCAAAAAAAATTATTTGATGACATTCCATCAAATTGTGATTTTATTGCGAAAAAAATAATTTCCAGAATTTAACATGTGACAAACAGGAGGAGGAGGTGATCAAAAGAGTAGATGTAAATAAGAAAACAAACGTTAGCTTTCGAAAATCGGTCCACAACTAAAAAAAGATTGACTGTGTTTAATAGCCAAAAGTTCGTCGGCAATAAAAAGTGGAACATACAGTAGGTGTATACAATTTCTTAAAGTATTGATTTTTATTTCTATTTTCACCGTGCCGTGATGCCTGAACGCCGTGCAACAAATGTATAATGGTTGGAATGGGACTTGACATACTCAAATCCGGAGATAACTTTCGATTATAATCGTTTGTGTATATGTTAGTTTTGGTATCAATTGATTTATATTGATAATTATGTTGTTAAATTAAATTAATCTACATGTATGTAGTTTTCAATGTTGTTTAGTATGTATTAAAACTAGTTATCTTATATTTACCGGTGGCAATTGGTTCAAAGAACCTTCCATACCCGGGTGGCATAAAAGAACGACAAACAGGACGACAAACAGGACGACAAACAGGACGACAAACAGGCTCATTCATGAGCAATTATTAAATGTGGCTGTGTCTGTAGAAATGGGGCTTATCATATGGGTTTTGCGACCAGTGTAGATCCAGATCAGCCTGTGCATCCGCACAGTCTGATAAAGTTTGCACTGCTCGCCATTCAATGAATGCATCTGACAAGAGATATACATGGCTACAGTAGTGACCTACTTGATCAGGAGCAAAGCTGGTTACAAATTCTATAAGCACCATTTCTCCAGTCGCAGTTACTTTGTATGTATGTGATGTAATGGCGGATGCACATCATTCACATACATTAGATTAACAGATATTACCCATCCTCAGATTTGCATCGCTCAAAATGAGCGTTAATCCTTAGAATGAGGGAAACGAAAATTGTCGTCTGCTGTTTATATACAGGAAAATGGTTTGGTCAAAATGCTGCCAAACTATGGAAGATTTCATTTAAATTCTTTCTTTTCTTCAGATCTCCGCCCGCGGATGTGTCAATATTATTACTACCCTCCCGGTCAGCGTCACGTGACGCTCGACTTCTCGGACAGTCGGACACCGTCCCCTGCCGACAACGGAATAGGCGCCGCCACATCGCCGACGGACAGCGGCACGGACTCGACTACATCGCCGACCATCTCGCCCAAAGCCAGCTCCGACAATGTCGAGGAGGTAATTTAATGATTGTTTGTGGCTGTGACTGGAGAAATTGGGCTTACGGGATTTGTGACCAGTGTATCTCCTGATCAAATAGCACAGCCATATAGCCTGACAACGATTGATATTGCTTGTTAGAAGTATGCAGGGTGTTTACTTGCACAGGCTGATCTCGATCTACACTGGATGCAAAAACCATAAGGGCCATTTCTGCAGCAACGGTCACATTTTAAAATGGTACTGAGGATAGTTCACATGATAGTTCACATGTCACGTGTTCATATTTCTACTACTGTTGGCTTCCATTCTAGTAGTGTACTGTACAATTATTGTTTTATCCTTGATATCAATTATACAAATTAAATTCACACTGGACCGTCGGATGACATTACCAGCGCATTCTAATTATGGCCTACACCAATCAGTATATAGTGGCCTTACTGTCCAACGTACGTTTCAGACGAGGAGCCAATTCTCATATGTTCAGCGGAGGTTCGGTGATTGAATGACAGCTCGTATATAACCTGTTGGATCATCATTTTCAGTTGATGGGTCACATGTCGATACATAGTGTCCTTGGAATTATATTACAATATTTGTATATTGAGTTCTTAATCGTATTATTATAATTATTTCCAGACACTAACCAAACTGTCGGCGTCGCTCGTTACACCGGAAGTGAGCACGGAGAAGCCGCCACACACCTTCATGGCGCTCGTCTCCATGGCGATACTCGGCTCTCCTGACCGGCAGTTGCTGCTGGGCGACATCTACCAGTACGTCATGGATAACTGCCCCTACTACAACAACGATCAGAAGGCGTGGAGGAACAGTATCCGGCACAACCTCACCATCAACGAGTGCTTCTTTAAGGCGGGCCGGTAATAGCAACTACTGAGCCATACATCCGGCCGTGGCAAATGACTTCGATAAGCGCGACGTCCGCAGACGACAGGCGAGACGCAAGTCACGAAGCAAGGTGAAATCGGCCAGTAGTGGTGACGCGGGACGGTCCGCCGCGACATTTACTGGCTACGTGGCGATGACGCCGTCCTCATACGGCCGTGGCTGACAACATCACTAAGGGCGACGGCTACCATCCATACAGCAGCGCCGCCTACTACCCATACCACGGTCGCCAGGTTACCACTTCCGGTAAGCAGTAGACGTCGCCTGGTTCCACGCCTGATCCAGCCGTCTACACGCCAAACGGGGGATACAGCGACGTGTACCAGTACGGCTACCCATCTACGTCACAGATCACGTCACCGACGGCAGTTGCATCTAGTGACTACTTCAGCGGTCAGTTTACAGCGCCCAGTTTCGACACTATGATGTCACAGCCGGGTATCTACAATTACAACAACATCGCTTCCCGTACGGTACCGACTGGTCACGCACCGCTGGTGAGATCCACTGACATAACGTGTATGTGTTGACATGTGAACGTGATATGTGCTACACTGTACAACACAAGTGGTATAAGGACAGTATGTGTAAAGAAAGGTGCTATAAACAGAAAATACAGCGTATGTAAAATAATTATATACTGTGCATATTCTGTATGATATCTACATCAGTGTATAAAAACAATACCAGTATATGGGTTATTGAGACAGATCTGAAGTATCTACCCAGGACATTAATACTTATATTTAAAGAAAGTAATAATCACCTCAATGAGCCAATAACTTGGTTATTTTGGCAGGTATACAACATTTTGTATTTATTCGTATACTATTTATTATGTTTGTATTGTAAATAAATGTTTTCAGTGACATTTTGTTTGTTGTCATTTATAGCGCCTGTGTGATGGTGTTAACTAATCTCAAGCTATATGTACAATAATTCCCTAAACCACGAGTTACACCCTATACCAAGGTTTAACTATGGGTTTAGGGAAATTAAAGTGAATCTGGCGAATGAAACTACCATTTTCAGTGTAACCCACAGAAATTTGGTGGTTTCGGCTTTCTTCTGTAGTACTATTTAATTATGAATTTGTAGCTTTGGTCGGACACGACCTCGCATCGTGTCCATTTGAGAAATATTGTTATATTGCTGAAATAGCATTAACCCTTTGAACACAAAAGCCCGCTACATAGCGATTTATGCAAACAGTGTAGATCCAGATGAGCCGGCTCGTAACGAGCCGTCTCATCAGGATCTGCACTTTATGAAATCTTCATATTTTTTTAGAACAAAACATAGCCCCTTTTCATAATGAAATAGTCTTAAAACATTTTTTATGACGGTTGGATTGGTCGGAAAATTAGCATATCACAGCCCATTCCAGTTGCTTAGTGTTGAAAGGGTTGAACATATTATAGCAGAGGATTTATAGCTGGTTTCCGAGGTCGGACACAACCTCGTATGGAAACAAATGAAATACTGCGTTTAACGCCCTAACATCAATAGTACGGCACCAAATGCAGAAATACCATTTGATCAGGAGCTACACTGGTCACAAATAATAATAATCCTCATTTCTCCAGACATAGCCACAACTATCCCCGCTATCCTGGCAGATGGCATAGAGAATAGTATGTTGGTTCTATAAATTGGAAAATGTCTGGCCATGCTTAGGACACGGGGTGGGTGAGGCCTGATAAGACTACGCAGATGAGAATGCGTGAGGGTGCCACACCACTCGCAAATCAATATCCACACTCTTCATGCCAAGGGTAGCATAAATTATAGTTCTGCTTTTAGAAATCCTGGCTTTTAATATAATTTGAAATGTCTAAAATTCTCACAATTCTATAAGAGATTTACTCACGCCCAATCTCACTGTATATTTGGCATTTCACAACGATCAACCAATATATAATATGGAATAATTTTAATCTGAAATTATGTTGAATCGCATTTGTAGCTTTCGAGTAGGCACTTAACAGACATAGAGCGCGACAACTTTAAGTGCTTCGGCATGTCTGATGTAGTGTGTGACAGACTGGAGAAACGAAGCTTATGGCATATGCGACCTGTGTAGCTTCTGATACAATAGCACACTCCTGTAGTCTGATAACGATCTATTTTGCTTGACGGGTGCTTAAAACTGATGGCTGGCCAACCGTGCAGATCCTGAATCAGACTGTGCGGACGCACACAGACTGATCTGGATATACACTGTTCACAGAAATTTGTGATGCTCAGGCGAAACCATATTATTAAAAATAAGCAGGTGCAGTCATGATTTATTGATTCATATCGGTTAAAAATTATGTGGAAAAAAAATTGGAAATGGAATGAATGAAATGTTAGTAATTTCCAATAAAAAAGCATAACACATCCACAGATCACAACATTAACTCAAAGATCATCACACTCGTACTATTTATGTAAGTATCCAATATAGCCGCGAAAGATTTCTAGCTTCAACTGCACACTTGTGATGGGAGACGACACATTGTTAACTGCAATAGAGAGCGGGAACAAACTTGCAGATGTCACAGAGTTACAGTCTGTAGATCACAATTCGTGATTCAGCCCGTCTCTGTTCCTTGTTACAAGAATTGATGAGGAATTGTTTATCTTAGAATATGTCCAGATACCACATGCTTGTCATACAATGCGACTGAGATAATTGTTTTAATGGATATCGCGGAAAATGCACTTAACATGATCAAGTGATTCTATTACTAAACAAACTCACGTGCCTTGTTATGACCCCGCCACCGAATGGTGAGGGAGGCTGTGACAAATCCACGAGCATTGGCTCCAGCTAAACCCCAGGTCAATGTCTGTTATAATTTATGTTTGAACGTTTATGGAATGAACGTGTTTAATATGAAACAGTTGATCCT
The DNA here is from genome assembly GCA_029237695.1 of Conchocele bisecta. Lineage (NCBI taxonomy): Eukaryota > Metazoa > Mollusca > Bivalvia > Lucinida > Thyasiridae > Conchocele > Conchocele bisecta. Next base: position 4,329 of record JAQRGA010000422.1, on the reverse strand, counting down.
CCCCCGTTGTATTTTTAATAATGTGCCCTTGTTTTCTTTGGCTGCCGTGTGGACATTCGTGTGCTGACACATTTCTAGTATTACCTTAAACGTAATGTTATGAAATAAACTCACATACAAATAGGCTTATTTATATAATCAGGCACTCTGTTATTTTGTTTGTGTTTCTACATCTCAGTTAAACAACGGGTTATGTATTAGATATGCTATATACATGAGGTAATTCAGGTGACAGTCATATTGACAGTAAGATGTTTTTTTATATCGTCTTCTATCTTACAATGCAACGCAATACGTCAAGATGTTTTCCATATTGACGTCTTGTGAGTTCATATAGTCAATGACGGAACTACGATCCACATCGAAAAATATATTCTTCTAAATCACCACTAATTTGCTTTGTTTATGTATAATGTTTTGAAGCGCATATACATTGCGTATGATGTACGTATATAATAAAAGGGTTATTTGATTTTTCGGGTTTTTGCAGCGTGCGATATTGCACGACTTTAGGCCACGCAAAACTAACAAATAACAAAAATTCGGGTTTGAAATGGAGTGTATGACACGTGTATGGCATTGAGTCAACAAATGAGTCAACGTGTGGCAAACATATCTTACATCATTGCTATAAATTTCTTAATACATTCAATACACAATTGTAGGTGGAAGTGGGCCTTTGGAGGCCATCTTGGATTTATATAAATGACAACTTTATCCAATGAGGATTAGCAAGTATGCTTTACTTGACACACATACTGCTGTTAAGAACTGTAAATGGCTGAAATAGCTTGCAAAGGTCATATGCTGAGCTACACTTATTTCTGGCGGTCATTATGGAATAATATTCACAATACGCATTACTCACAATTATATTATATTATTTGTCTTCCACATCTCAGTTGAACAAAGTTAAACTATAAACAAGTTTAGTTTCTATAAATGTACTGTGATGGGTGGAAATCCAAATTTTTTGGCGGCCATCTTGGATTTTGCGGACCATCGTGGATCCAAAATTCAAAAGCATAGACCAAGAGATTAGTGGTGACATGCAAGAAGACATTATGTGGGTGAGTATTTGTATGTGTGAATGTGTTTCTATACTGTTTGTCTTTGATGGTTAATAGCAAGAGACTTATGTGGGTGAGTATTTGTATGTGTGAATGTGTTTCTATACTGTTTTCTTTGATGGTTAATAGCAAGAGACATTATGTGGGTGAGTATTTGTATGTGTGAATGTTTCTTTATACTGTTGTCTTTGATGGTTAATAGCAAGACATTATGTGGGTGAGTATTTTGTATGTGTGAATGTGTTTCTATACTGTTTGTCTTTGATGGTTAATAGCAAGAGACATTATGTGGGTGAGTATTTGTATGTGTGAATGTGTTTCTATACTGTTTGTCTTTGATGGTTAATAGCAAGAGACATTATGTGGGTGAGTATTTGTATGTGTGAATGTGTTTCTATACTGTTTGTCTTTGATGGTTAATAGCAAGAGACATTATGTATGGGTGTGTATTTGTATGTGTGAATGTGTTTCTATACTGTTTGTCTTTGATGGTTAATAGCATGAGACGTAAATGTGCGTGATAGGGATTTAATGTGCAACGTGATAAAAAGTCGTTATGCAAATACAAACTGCTATCATGCTGACATAATGTCTAGTAATGCAGAGTTCCAGATAAGGTGCGTATTGTACACTTCTTTTAGCAGAATACGCATTGACTATCAAAAATGGGAGTACAAAATACTCACAGCAATGTGAAAATGCGCATTAATTTTCAAATGGAGTAGTGAAAATACTGTAATAAAGTTGAACAGTTACTTAGTTGAGCTACAAAAGGCAAACACTTATCTGGAGCTCTGGGAATGGATACATATGAAGACAATATCGCGGCAACGTGTGAAGTCTGGAGCTACCTACGGACCACCATAAAACCTATTGATCCAGCCATGGCCGCATTCATAGCTCAAATTACAGGACGGTTCATTAAAGTTTGAACTGAGCCTGTCACCATGCATTTGTGGCTGTCACTGTTCCATCAAGGAAACACGCGTACCCGGAGGAAACCCACTTGTCCGATCTGGCGACCACCATACCACCTCACATACTGCCCTGGCCGAGGATCGAACCCGGGGCCGCATTGATGAGAAGCGCGCTCGTTACCGATTGCGCTAATCGGACAACCCAAACGTCTGCTGATTATTTTTATTTCCATTTTTTCTCATCAAAAACATGATTTGACAGCACTTTAGAATCATTTCCAACGGAAATGATTCTAAAATGCTGTCAAACCATGCTTTACTGAGAAAAGAGATCAAATATGACACAGCAGCGATGACTATTTTCGGTTCCAACATTCTAAGAGTTAATGAGTACTGGAAGAGAATTAGAAACCACAGAGCGCTTAGTATAGGGATGGGTACTGTTCATTCGTACATTTCAAGAGTAATTATTTCAAAAAAAAAAAAAAAAGGGAAAAAAAGTGTAATAAAAAAGAAACGTGTTAAAGAGACATTCTTATATGGCTTAGTCCCAGATCGGTACGCGCATCACGCGTTCCAGTCGTGTGTAATCGATGTTTTCAACTGGGAATTCATAAGTTGCGTAATTTACGGTAAATTAATTAGCAACACCATGACAATTCCGCCTCCGAGCGTCGCCGGAGACGGGACTACGGTGTTGCATGCCTGTTTTACCTTAACCTAAGAGTCCACACCGTTGGCCTCATAATGCGAAATCGAAAGTTGAGAGCAACGGCTTAACATACATAGTACATTTAAATGACATTTGTTATACGGAATTGCTTTCACGTGTAAAAAACATGGTATATTACAAATAATAATGCACTCGTGTAATAAATACACATGCTTTACAAGTTATTTTACGCGTACCACTAGAAAATGTAAACAGTGTGGATGCAGTGAGTCGGCTCAGAACGAGCATGTACCTTTAAAATAAAGAACAGTTGTTGTAATACCCAATATACACGGATGACGCAATAATAAATATGCCTGTCAACGTGATTTGGTCAGATTTAATGTTGTTGTCCTCATGGGGGTAATAAAACCAATTACTGAAGACGATTGGGACTATTCTTGAAATGCATGTTGATTTGTGAATGTTGCAGAAAAATGGACTCATTCTCACACTAGTGTGCAACAAATTTATCAATATTAGAGATGCACTAATTGTTTTTCACGGGTGAACATCGGGTGAAAGAGTTAAAGGTACATGCCCACTCAGTAGACACAACATGTTCTTTACATCAGAGACATCATCTGAGACATTTTCTGGCAAAATAATACATTCATACACCATGACCCCAAGTATTGATTGGCATTATTATATATTTTATATCAGACGTAAAATGTCACACTGATATCAGGGACGATAACCGTGTTTCCTTAAAATGTTAACGGACACTACTATTTATTCTCTGTATGTATTTTTTGATGTGCAAAAATCATACTTTATAATCTGTCGGAAATATTAATTTGTCAAGTGACGCATTTAATTAGTATAACTAATTAAGAAATATCATGCCTCATTTGCATATGAAAATGGCCTGATACCACCGCCCGTCACTATCACTAAGCTAAATATTACTAAATGATTATATTTGTATAGCGGGTGCTCATAATGTTTAGAACTGGTGGAATAGTGACACAGTTCTACACTTGCTTAATTCCTATAAAGTACATTTTGTACCTCCTGAGTGGGCATGTACCTTTAATAAATGTCCATTCTAAAGGGTCACTGGCCGTAAAAAGTGACCCGAATACATTATTGGCCATTGCCTGACTGAATGGCATTGATCATCATGTGTACAATCAGAACTAGATCAAAAATATTATTCAAACATTATACTAATTTCGATTGATCAAACTGCGTGGTTGCACTGACTGATACACTTATCGAAGATACTATATATGAGATAACATACGAAACATGATTTATTCAGGGAAATCATATGTGTTATATATGTTCATTGATTAAATGAAAATAAAAAATTACATGCCATTACATGTTGTAATCCTAATTACATGTATATGCCACATTTCGTCCAGCGAGACATCTCATAACGATTGTTGATTCATCTGTTGCGTTATCAAATGATGTGGCCATAATGAATTGCTAAAATACTAATACATGTACATGTACTTTTATTTACATTTTTATGAGCAAATTAACGGTGTTTGTCCTGTAGCTGATAAAGTTGTATACCAATGTTTGTAAGACATGTCCATAGAACTTGTGTTATTCCATGGAGAAAAAAATCTCTCTGATGTGCATACATACACGGTGAAAATACATGAGCAATATA
>JAQRGA010004210.1:0-10983 GCA_029237695.1 Conchocele bisecta | reverse complement strand
ACTCACCCGGGGCAAACAATCCTTTATTCGCGGAGTATGTCTCTCTAAAACCGAGTCGAATACCCAACGTCGGGGAGACCCTTAACTTACTATCAGGGCCGATGGTCATTGTTGCGAGCCCGGTAGCCTTCGATACTGTGAAGTTGATTATACCGTCAAGCTCTGAGGTGACAACATTTTTGAGCTGTCTAAACCTCCACAGTCCGGGAGGCAGCTTTACACTTACTGAGCGTCCATCCTTCACATAGCCAAACCCTTCGTTCTTCTCCACATTGTCCCACCCAACCGTGAAGGTGATTGATATGAGGCCTACCCGGCGTTTTCCACAGCAGTTGTCGATTGACTTTTGAAGTTCACAACTCTCTTTTTGAACATTAGTGATAGTAGCAAGCATAATAATATCTTTCAATGGATACCAAAGCATTTAGCTTTAATTATAATGCAAAGTACGCGGTCGGTGGTAAATACACAAAAAAAGACGTTGCTAACCCCCTTGTACACCCAACTGTAACAGTTAGACCGGACAGTGGCTTCGCCACCAATTTCCCTAACATCTTTGAACAATATAGGCTGCCCAAGATTACTACAATGGAGGCCGTGAACGGGCGGAAAGCAACACCGATGCAGCTTTGGCAGAATCAACTCAACTTCGCCGTATGGTGTGCAACAGCCGGATGTGGGGTTTCCGCTCAGGACCATCTGGTCGTGGATGATCCCTTCTTGAGGGCCGTTTATAACTTTCATGTGTATTATACTATTAGGATAATTATCAAAGAACTAGGTATTCCACTACCTCAAGACGACGCCTGGAATCCCATTTCCAACACATACGACCGTATGACGTTTGAAAGACTGTGTAACGAATTTAACGTTTCAAAAGACGCGGACTGGAGACAGAAAGAATTCTGGTACACTTTTGACGTTTACATAACTGGCATGGGGTTTGTGAAGCACCCAAAGGATCCACCACCACCAATACAACCAAAGAATACCGACTTCGTGTCACCAGTACCATGGTCTTTCAAATCGGCCCACGTTGATTTCATTCAGCAACCTGCGTGGGTAAATACCGCGTGGGGATCATTTATGTTAGATAAAAGCACTGGATTTACTCAGGCCGGTGTTACCCGCCTCAACGACTCCATTCGCACATACGTCTGGGCCATCCTCGGCGAACAGAAGCAAACTCGTAGTTCTATAATAGGAGTCGGAACGGCCTTTGACGCGCAAAAACAGTTCTTGGCACTTGTCGAAGACGCCATCTCAGCTAAGGTGGACCTAGAGAAGGCGATCCAGAATTATCAAGAAGTTTTGCAGAATGCCAGCACCCCAGTAGACTATGTATTTAGAATAGGTATTTATATGGCGCCGAGCAATATGATACTACCAGACGACCCGGTTGACGGTTACAATAATCAGATCGTAATCGCCACCGTCAATCAAAAAATCGGCCTCAACGGGAACGTGAACGCGGATATCATCAAACGCACTCCCAAGAGTCCCGGGTTCATTCAATCTCGATTGGGAGTCCAATACCCCAGGATTGGTGTTGGAAATTCAAATAAATTTGAAAAAGATTTCATAAAACCGCAAGCACCTCCCTCAACTCCGTTGAACCCAGTACACCCAATCCAACCATCAAGTTCCACCAATCGCAGATTGGGCGAAATTGGAACAGGAGAGGGAACTAGTGTCACAACCCACGAGGAGGAGAAATTAGGGCTCGTCGTCGCCCTCATGGCGATAGGACTACTCGCGCTTTGGTTTTAGGAACTCTCGGGCGAAGAATAGAAGGAGACCGGCGATTGCCACGATTAGAGCCCAAGTATTTTTGGTGAGCCATCCGGCTGTTTTTGATAATATAGATAGCAAATAAGAAACGATACTTCCGATCAGTCCAGGTAGTGCGGCAGCCGCCTTTTCGGCTCATTTAGCAAAGAAACTGGCGAGGGCTTTTAGTTGTTTTTTTACCCACTCCTTGGCTCCACCGGATGGCGCGGGTGCTGCTGCGGGTGCTGGCGCGGGTGGTGGCGCCGCGCCACCATTGAAAGCTAGAACTATGGTCGATATAGTCATGCCGATAGCAACGAGGATGCTTGCTATCGTGACGCCCTGCTCTCTGAACAGAGTGCGTAGACGCTCACCGAGTGTCGTCTCCTCGTGCAGGACCCTCGAGATTGTTTCGCGGATCCGACTTATTTGTGTGCGGAGAGCCTCACGGCAAGCCGATGCAGCCCGCAAGAGAGCTTCTCTTTCATCCCGCAACGACCGCAGGCGTTCTGTGATACGCTCGGTAGATTCTATATCGTCACGGACGAGGAGACTTTTATATTCTTCTGGCTCGATATGTTCATCCAGCACCGTGAGCTTGATTAGGTTAAGGACCAGTTCGCCCGGATCGTTTGCAGAGCCTTATCGAGGCCCCGGAGTTCGCGAAGAGGTAACGGTGGGTCATCGTTAGACCCTTGGTCAAGGTTGAGTATTTCGTTTTCGCTGAACGTGGTCTCCATCGTGTTAATAGCGTCGGTGGCTACTTGAGGGACCTCGCTGAGCTCGATAGTTTCTATCGCGGCGGCCGTCTTCGGCATCGTTTCGTCGGTAGACTGTAGGGCCTCTACAGCGCGGGTTGGCATAATTGTTTTACCACGCTTCCAATCTGGGAATTCGAGTTCGTTCCTTATGATTTGGCCACCGCCCGGGTTTCCGGCAATGGTGCTCAGCGCTAAGGGTTTACCGGTCCTCGTGTTGACTATTGGGAGATTTGATGCTGCTTTTAGTCGCAATCTACCGTTCAGATCAAATTTGAACTTGGAGTAGACGCGACCGACAGATGGGACATGACCTTTTTCTCTGCCAAATTGTTGTAGTAGTCGTTTACAGCTTACTCGCGTAATTCCCGACTTTGCTAGTGGTAGCGCCACCTATTTCCTCGCCGGCAGTGGAGTCTCTATGAAGGGCGTTTCGTTATCGTTATCATCATCGATGTCATCATCATCGAATGCGTCATCATCATCGATGTAATCGTCTCTACCGATTTCATCCATGTCAATATCGTAATCAGCCATCTTTATAATTTTCTTAAAATGAATTATGTATTAAAGACAAAACGATACCGGTTTAATAGAGTAACTTAGTTTCACTAAATTATGTCTTCGAGTCAATACGGTCGCAAACTCAATCCATACCGCAGACTGCGTGAGGCCCTCGGGGCGAAAGGTGTGAGACAGAGCGTCGTTATTACAAACAACCCATCGACGATCGACCAGAACCAGCAGCTCTTGGTCCACTCCCCAACCTCGGAGCTAGCGGCGTCATTGTGCCGGGGACTGTTCGCCTCGCTTTAACTATTTCGCTGGCGTTGACGGACGCGGACCGAACCGTCGTTCAGAACCTGGGTCGCGCCATCGTCAAGAAGACCATGATAAAGATTTCTGATAATGAGGTGATGTCGATCGATGACAGCGACGTCTACCATTGTTATCAGGACCTGTGGAAAACGGCACAAGATCGCGAAAACGCTGTCTATCAGGGTATTGACACCAGCAAAAATAAGAACGTAACCAAGCTTAGAATCGGGGCTGGTAACAAGGCAGATAACGTCGCAAGCGACAACGTGGTCGCGGGCGCTTACGGCAACCGCTTCTACATCCCGCTCGACTTTGAGTTGCTGGAGAGTCACATGCCCTACTATCAGAGTGCTTTGGCTGACAGCCTCGAATACGAACTAACGTTCAACGACTACGGCAGGGTTCTTATAGCCACCGACATGACATCGACGTATACGATCGATAATGTTTCGTTGGTGTACGACATGGTCACGATGCCCGAACTCGCGCGATTAATCAGATCCCAGTACGCTGGGCGCGTTGCCATACTTTACGACCGAGTTCTTCGTCACCGCAAGATGACGAAAGACAAATGCGACACATTGTGGAATATTAATGTCAACGTACCCGCCCGCTCGATGAAAGGTATACTGATGTTGTTCGATGAGGGTCTGTTCGCGCTCGGGGCTAGAAAAACCGACAAATTCTATAACCCGAAAATCACAAATGTAGAGGTGACGATCGAGGGAGTCCCCAATCAACTCTACAGCGCGGGTCTTCGCGCGCACCAGCAGTCAGAAAACAGTTTGCTGCCGGCTCTAAGCGCTCCCCGGATGTCGCCGTTGTTGCAAAAGACCTGCATTCTCGGCCGTCTCCCTCGCGTAGTTCCTGACTACCAAATACGCGTTATGGCTAGACATGCGACCCAGCGACGACGACCAAATACACGGTAGCGGACGCCAAGTTGAGAACGCTAGTGAGGGTGTGACGATCCAGATAACCAAAGAGGCGGATGGATATGGGCCATTGAACGTGTACTTATATACATGAAAAATCGCACATGTTCTTAGGTACAAATCATATGGCGTGTCTCATATGTGGCTGTGACTGGATAAATGGGGATTTTGGGATTTATGACCAGTCCAGCTCCTGATCTTCTAGCACAGTCCTGCAGCATATTAAGGATCTATGCTGTTCGTTAGAAGGTCCGGTGTTTCGCTGAATGAATGGCGATCAGTACAGATCCTGATCAGACTGTGCTGATGCTGTGCAGGCGGATCTGGATGTACAGTGGTCGCAAATACAATACGCCCAGTTTCTTCGATCACAGCCACATACGGTCTCGGGCCTGCTGTTTAACACATTCAACAAAATTATATTGAAGGAGTTAGCCGCCTTCTTCCCCTGACCCCTTCAATGTTGTCACCTACTGTTTAGTTTCTATTTTGCATTTTTTCTCGATGAAAACATGATTCGACGTCGAATGGGAATCTTCTCCAAAGGAGACAATTCTCATGTGCTACCTTCCATGATCAAGTTATAGGGCGATTTGGGTAATCTTGTCTACCTAAATGCTATACCCTTCCCACAATTTTGAGTTCAGGGAGAAGTTACGATAAATGAAATTGAAAAATTCTGTTCATGTACATGTAGTAACATTTTCTCAAATTATTGAGAAATCATCTACGTTTTGTAGGACTAGCTTGAACCTTGTATCTTATATGTTTTTTTTGCAAATTGAAGAACAGAGTGTATGGCAATTACATTGTAATAGTATGGCTTAATGCCAGCATTGTTTCTCTCTCACCATGTTGGAACATTGAATGATGATGACGAATTGAAGAATTGAAGAAACGTGAACTATTTTTTGTCAAGCCCACTTGAAACATGACATATTCTTGTTTATGGTCATCCATATGTTCATTTTATGGTGCAGCCAGGGTGTCCATATGCCCAAAGTCACGTGAATGACTATCAAATGCCTTTTTATGGCCTGTCAAATTAACCCTTTCAACACTGCAGACCACGTTCTCAATGCTCACAAACAGTGTAGATACAGATGATTCGGCTCATAATGAGTCATCTCATCAGGTTCACCAATGCTTGTGGATATTTTCTGCTTTTTGACAAAATCACCCCTTTCCTGATTAATGGAATAGTTCCAAAGTCTACATGGAATAGTCCATACCAGTTACTTGGAGGTGAAAGACTTAATGCATAAATCCACCGTCTTACCTCAGAGCTCCAGATAAGATTTGTGTCTAAAGAGTATTGTACCCCCTGATTCCAAATTAAATGCATATTTTATATTTACAAATGGATTATTGCTTTTCTTCATTATTAAATACGAACAAATGATCAAAACAAATTTAAGCAATCACTTATTAGAGCCATGTACTTGTACAGGTAATATATGGGATTTAGTACTAAACCCATTCATGATTGACCCGGCCTTAAATGACCTTAGCTGTTGATAGGCCGTTAAACCACAACAAACAAACAAAACAAGCACTTATTATTATTAGAGTGTATTATTACTTATAAATTTACTTACATGATTTATAATGTAATACATTTGAACATTAGCTTTTTGCAGCTCAACTAAGTAAATTTTTAACAGTATTTTCACTACTCAATTTGATAATCAATGAGTATTGTCGCATTGCTGTGAGTATTTTGTACTCCCTCTGTTGATAATCAATGCGTATTCAGCTAAAATAAGTGTGTAAAATACGCCAATATGCACCTTATCTGGAGCTCTGTTACCTGTATGAATACAATGGAATCATCACATTGCAGATGAAGTGAAACCTAAAGCCCAACTTGACCCAAAGTTGACTCGGACCCCTTAAGTCGGGAGCCATCACCTCATGTGACACCAACGAACACGTAAGTGACACCCACAAACGTATAACAAACACCCACAAACTTGTAACGTACAGCCACAAACTTGTAACAGACATTCACAAACATGTAACGTACATCACAAGCTTGTAACAGACACCCACAAACATGTAACTCACAACCACAAACATGTAACTCACAACCACAAACATGTAACTGACAGCCATAAACATGTAACTGACAGCCACAAACAAGTAACTGACAGCCACTAACATGTAACCGACACCCACAAACATGTAACTGACACCCACAAACATGTAACTGACAGCCACAAACAAGTAACTGACAGCCACTAACAAGTAACTGACAGCCAAAAACATGTAACTGAACACCCACAAACAGTAACTGACACCCACAAACATGTAACTGACACCCACAAACATGTAACTAAGACACCCACAAATCAGTAACTGACACCCACAAACATGTTACTGACAGCCACAAACAAGTAACTGACAGCCACTAACATGTAACTGACAGCCACTAACATGTAACCGACACCCACAAACATGTAACTGACAGCCACAAACAAGTAACTGACAGCCACAGACAAGTAACTGACATCCACTAACAAGTAACTGACAGCCACAAACATGTAACTGACAGCCACAAACATGTAACTGACACCCACAAACATGTAACTGACAGCCACAAACAAGTAACTGACAGCCACAGACAAGAAACTGACAGCCACTAACAAGTAACTGACAGCCAAAAACATGTAACTGACAGCCACAAACATGTAACTGACACCCACAAACATGTAACTGACACCCACGCACATGTAACTGACACCCACACACATGTAACTGACACCCACACACATGTAACTGACACCCCCAAACAAGTAACTGACAGCCACAAACAAGTAACTGACAGCCACAAACATGCAACTGACAGCCACAAACATGTAACTGACAGCCACAAACAAGTAACTGACAGCCACAAACATGTAACTGACAGCCACAAACAAGTAACTGACAGCCACAAACATGTAACTGACACCCACAAACATGTAACTGACAGCCACTAACATGTAACTGATATATTGCTCTGGCTCATCGACAAGTGTAGTGAACTTTACAAGAAATATACATTTTAAATGTGTGGTACAGCTGAGGTTGGCGCTACTGGCAGCCACAGTAGCCATTTCGCTACTAACATTTTCAGACATGATTTTAAAAAGTACTACCGTATTTTTTTATACGCCAGTTTGAAAAAAACGGGACATATTATGTATTCACCTTGTACGAGCGGGCGGGCACAGCTTGTCCCTGCAATATCTAGAGTTCTACTTGACGGATTGTAACCAAATTTGGTATACATGTTTATCACGGCAAGCCGAAGAAGCCTATTGATTTTTAGCTGGACTATTCGAAGAATAGTTAGAGCTTATGTAGTCACCCCGGCGTCGGCGTCACCGTCACGCCTTCGTTAAGGTTTTTATTCAAGCTTGTATATGGAATACTCCTGGCCCTATACCCACCATACTTGGAAAACTTCATCTCCTAGTGATGTAGATCAACAACCCTTGACCTATAGTTGACCTTGACCTACATTTAACCTTGAATTACTTAGTTAAATCCCCTTGGTTAAGGTTTTTAGTTTTTAGTCAACCATGTAGATGGAATACTCCTGGCCCTACACCAACCATACTTGGACAACTTCATCTCCTAGTGATGTACATCAACCTTGACCTACATTTAACCTTGAATTACTTAGTTAATTCCCCTTGGTTAAGGTTTTTAATTCAACCTGGGTTAAGGTTTTTAGTCAAGCTTGTACATGGAATACTATTGTGCATACAGACACCATACTTGGACATCCTTTTCTCATAGGGATGTACATCAATAACCCCTGATCTATATTTGACCTTGACCCACATTTCCTCTTGAATTACATAGTTAATTCCCCTTGGTGAAGGTTTTTAGTCAACCTTGTAGATGGAATACTCCTGGCCCTATACCAACCATACTTGGACAATTTCATCTCCTAGTGATGTACATCAACAACCCCTGACCTATATTTGACCTTGACCTACATTTAACCTTCAATTACTTAGTTAATTCCCCTTGGTTAAGGTTTTTAGTCAACGTTGGTTAAGGTTTTTAGTTAAGCTTGTACATGGAATACTATTGAGCATACAGACACCATACTTGGACAACCTTTTCTCATAGGGATGTACATCAATAACCCCTGATCTATATTTGACCTTGACCTAAATTTACTCTTGAATTACTTAGTTAATTCATCTTGGTTAAGGTTTTTAGTCAACCTTGTTGATGGAATACTCCTGGCCCTACACCAACCACACTTGGACAACTTCATCTCCTAGTGATGTATATCAACAACACCTGACCTATATTTGACCTTGACCTACATTGAACCTTGAATTACTTAGTTAATTCCCCTTGGTTAAGGTTTTTAGTCAACTTTGGTTAAGGTTTTTAGTCAAGCTTGTCCATGGAATACTATTGTGCATACAGACACCATACTTGGACAACCTTTTCTCATAGGGATGTACATTAATAACCCCTGATCTATATTTGACCTTGACCTACATTTCCTCTTGAATTACATAGTTAATTCCCCTTCGTTAAGGTTTTTAGTCAACCTTGGTTATTGTTTTTTCACAATATCTCTTTAACCCCTTGTCAGACTTTGATAATATTTCACATCAATATTTGTCTAGGAATGATGCTTCATTACGCACACCCACACATCCAAATTTTGAAGGTCAAATGTCATTTATTTACTTGTAATGTTCACCGGAATTTGTAATTTTTGCAGAAATGCGTTAAAGTTATTGTTTTTTCAAATATCTCTTTAACCCCCTTTTCCAGACATTGATAATATTTCACATCAATGTATGTCTACGGATGATGCTTCTTATGCATCACCCCCACATCCAAATTATGAAGGTCAAGGTAATTTATTTACTTGTAATGTTCACGATCAAATGCCTCGGCAGGCACGACACCGCTTCCGTGGCGGAATTCTTGTGTGACGACCTCCAATCATCCATGTGGCATTTGACCTACATCAGCAGTTTGTGAGAAGATGTTTGAAACTGTGTGGACGGACGACAGACGGACGACGGACGGACGGACGAAAAGCGGTAGCAAGAGCTCACTTGAGCCTTTGGCTCAGGTGAGCTAAAAGCCATAATAAATTGTAATGCAAAGTAATATGAATTTTTTGTTTACATCGATGGTATGATTTTATATATAAAGTTACAAATTCACGTGACATCATTTTTTTTTCTGACGTCTACAGACAGCAATACATTTTTGATTGTATTTCCGTATATACCTACTTCAATTACTAGTTATGGCCACACCCGTGTATTGCTATTCCACACTAAAATACAGAGTGGCCTGCGGTTCTCTTACCAGGCGAATTGCAATTCCTGGAGCGCAGGATTGCAATTCGCGTTCCAATTAATTGCAATTGGACCGCAATCGGACTGCAATCATGTGACTGTGGTCCAAATAGTTGGTTGCCGAATTGCAATACTTATAGAGCAGTTAGCGCTGCGCTCCGCTTTTAATTGCAATTTACGCTCCTTTTTTTCTGTAAACAATAAAATCGAAATAGTTGACAAACGTATCCGTGTTCCAATCCAAAATTTGATCCCATCTATCTAATTCAAAGTGACTAGAAAGTCAGCGGTATTCGTGATCTGTTTTTTTTGGTGCGCAAATATAAATCGGCGGGTTATTGCCAGACAAACAGTGAAACATTGACCTTGACAATTTCTTGGACAAAACAAAATGTCGTCACTCACTCACTGCCGTTCCGAATATCAAGAACAAATTAATAGACACCACCATACTGACAATATATTTATTTTCATATATAATCAAATGATAATGTGTGGTCTACGGTATAATATAGCAAAACAAAGCATAAATTTTGCGCTTTGTTTACTTTTTCGTCGGTATCAAATTACGTTTTCCTATTATGTTGACATTACTTCGACGCGATCCTATAGTCAACATGACAATTTCTGAGATCAACACAACTTTTCATAATGTCTTTCAATTTCAAGCTGCAAGGAGACTGTGAATTGCATATTAACCATAATAACATGGTGAACATATTGATAATAATTTTAAAAGAAAAGCATATTTTAATTTTCGAAACCTGATCATAAAAATAATATTAAAAATTTATTTTGGAATTATATTTCTATTACTGCAAACGTTCTGTTCTGGCTGTTGATTTCTATTGGCCCGAATCAAATTTTGTGAAGATAATATTTATTCCGGTGATAGCCATTTCTTTAAAATAAAACGGTTTACTTGTGTCACAGAGTGAAGAACGGCCCGGGTGTCTGTTACAAGCTTGTGATGTACGTTACATGTCTGTGAATGTCTGTTACAATAACGGCCCGGAATCGAACCAGGGACCTCATGTTTACCGTACCATGCCCATGGCTCTACCGAGCAAGCTAACAAGGCACAGATCAAACACACTTCATCCCTATGGTCAGTTGCGTACTGTGACATTCTTCTCCGCCAAATTGAAATTCTTCCTCGAATTCTATGTTTAATTTTTGTCTCCGAATTCCATATGTTTGGTACAATTTTGGGAGTATTTATCAGTCGCGGTCCTTTGTAGGCAACAGAATACTCAATTATCGTCTGTACCCAGATTTCCGGTGCTCCATAGGTTTTTCCTGCAGAGTACCGAATCGGATCTCATTCGCGCTTTAGCTGTTAATTGTGACATATTTTTCTGTACTTATTAC